>JAWQFJ010001894.1:12500-43029 GCA_034096865.1 Theodoxus fluviatilis | reverse complement strand
TGCCAGATGTTCCCCACCTATGACATTCCCAGACGATCATATGCAAGATAGCATTCCTTCCCGAGTGCTTTTTTTATTTACGTTAAAAAGACATTCTCCAGTGCAAATATCATGAGAGGAACCTTTGGCAGCACAGCACTGCTGTTGCACAATGTTCCTTTTGATCGTTGTATCTCGAGTTGCGTTTCATCATTCACAACGTCTACGTCAGCGTCGCAATGACCGCAGTGCGAGCTGAAGGCAGGGCACGTGACTGCAATCCCGTCTTCCCACACAAAAATGCGAGTACACAATTACATCCATGCACACAGACTTTGAGCTGGCTAAAACCTGCATTAGCTAAAGTTTCCCAGCTCTGATCAACCATCGCTGGACCCAGACACAACAGCAGCAGCAACAACACAGAAGCAAGCAAGCGAGCACACACACACGTGAGCACGGTACGATCACACGTACGCACGCACGCACACAAGCACAGAGAGAGAGGGAGAGGGGGAGGGAGGGGGGGGGGGGGTAAAGAGGAAAGGCAAACGTAGTCCGAAAGTCGCACCCTTACATGATAAGGTCCTTATGCAGCACTACACTGGACTGTTAAGTTGTCAGAATCTCTCGCATTGCCTATGTATACATGTCAACCAACATTCACTCGGATCGTGCATGTCAACAGAGCTCCCGCCTAGACCTACCAAGCGCGTGATAAAGGCCTTAACTCGAATAAACGTCTTGCAACATCGGGAAAACATACAATCGCTGCTTTCAATTGTACGCCTGAGATACATTTTTTTGCTATCTCGGACGTGTACCAGAATGCATTAGCTGTGTACGAAACGTGTCTCGTGCTCGCCCTAATGTTTAATACCACAGATGAAGTTTCATATGCGATACTCGAACAAAACATGCAGCACGAGGACAATCCTAGTACATTATTCCCCAAGCTGCTGTGAATTAAAGCCAGACCTCATGCAGCGTCTGCCTTCTTTGCCCTATGGATGAGAGTGGAGCGAACAGGCAGCTCTAATGTGCCATTCATCCCTGCAAGACGCGGAATTCTCCAGGATGCTAGGGTTGAAGACCTGATGCCAACGTAGGAGGGACTTGCGGCTGGACTCGGCTCAGCGGCTCTGACTTCAGACGACTTTCCCGGTACCATCAGTCTTGTTCTTGAAAGGCGACATTAGCTCCCTGACCCTGACAAAAGAAAGGCGCAGCGATCCGAAAAAGGGAAAGAGATGTTTGGAAGGAGACTCTGTGTCCATCGGTGTTCATCACTTCACTGTTGCACAGAGTTAGAAGTAGAGCCTCCTTCTCTGGTGGTCATCACTGGAAACAGCATTCCCATGGCTTTTTTCCCCTTTAATTTGTCATTCAAGTCTAACTCTGGTCTCCATTAATACACAAGCGAAAAAAGTAAAAGGAAAGAAATCCCAGGACCGCCCCAATATAGGAGTTTGCATGTGACCACTTGTAGTAGGGCCAGTGTGTGCTGTGGTGCTCTGACTTTGTCAGGGCCAGGAACCCTGTATCTCCACAGCGGTGGTGGTGCTGGCGGTGGTGGTGGCGGTGGCGGTGGCGGTGGTGGTGGTGGTGGTGGTGGTGGTGGCGGTGGCGGTGGTGGTGCTGGCGGTGGTGGTGGGTGGTGGTGGTCGGTGGCTGTGGCGGTGGCGGAGGTGGCGGTGGCGGTGGTGGCGGGGGTGGTGCTGGCGGTGGCGGTGCGGTGGCGGCGGGTGGTGGTGGCGCTGGCGGTGGCGGCGGTGGTGGTGGTGACGACGACCACTGTGACGACGACGCGACGATGATGATGATGAATATGGAGGTTTACAGCCTGTCAGCAGTTGCAGGTCATGAAAGACCATTGACCACGAAAATCACCAGAGCTGGTTGGGAGTTAAGCAAGTAAAGTAGCGACTTCCTGGTGAGAGACACAATTAATTTCTTCTTTTTACCTCCAAACCACAGGAGGCCCGCGTCTCCACCCCTGACCCCTGTCATTTCCCAGCAAACCTTATTGGACTCCAAGCCAGCACCATCGATCAGGGCAAAACAGGAAACAAGTCTCCGAGCAAACCGCTATTGATTTCACCTCAATGTGACACGAAAAACGCAGAAAAGACATGATGAAGGCGTAATGAACTCTACCAATGTCTGAAAACTTTTGTGTAACCGTTCTAATCGTAATCACTGGTGCAGACCACTTACTCAAAAAGGTTGGTTCATAGAGACTCCGTCAACAAAAATACAAAACGGAAAATAATCCATCACTTCCCTCAATAGAGAAACTGTAAACAGATCAGCGAAATGTCATAAGACTCGTTGAAAATGTTATGCAAACGGATTCATTGTCATAATTTGGAAAGTCAATTATGCATGTCGAGCGCAGTCGCAACAGTTGTCTAATTAATGCAACACGTTTCATACCCGAGCTCTGGGTTGCTTTCTTTTTTTAAAGATAATTACATAATATATCCTAGACAGGCGTCAGCTTTATGTATGTATGTATGTATGTATGTATCTTCATTTTTACTGCGCCATTATCACGATAAACATGCTCATGGCGCGACAAGACGAAATTAAAAAGTTTTGAGGCCAGTTTTAAATGCGGCCAAGGATGGACTAACCCTCAGACCCTCAGCTTTACGGAAAGATATAGCGTCCCAAAACAAGAGAAAACGGAAGAGAAAAACTGGACGACAGCAGCAGGAGGAGCAAGGCACATTAGGATCTTTGGTGGCATTCCGGCTTCCCAAATCACTCCGCAGACGATGTGGACTCGCTCTAGAAATCTCTCGCCCACGGACCTTTCCGCTTGGCCCCGCCCACAGGATCGGCAGAGCTTCACCACTGCATGCATTCACCGGGCAGGGGGTCTTCCTTGCTTCTTGCATCCCGTGTATGCTTAGCATGTTCACCATTGTCAGTACATTCAATGAGGAAAACTCAAGAAATATCGGCTCCTCATGGGGAAGCACTCAACACAAGCGATCGATTTACTTCAACAGAAATACCACTTAATACAGTCTCTGTGTGAACCCCGTAAAGCGAGTAAACCTTGCGGTTTTGGGGACACAGATAGAATAAATGAATGGATGGATGGATGGATGGATGGATGGATGAATGAATGAATGGATGGATGAATGAATGGCTGGATGGATGGATGGATGGATGGATGGATGGATGGATGGATGGATGGATGGATGGATGGATGGATGGATGGATGGATGGATGGATGGATGGATGGATGGCTGGCTGGCTGGCTGGCTGGGTGGCTGGCTGGCTGGATGGATGGATGGATGGCTGGATGAGTGGATGAATGAATGGTGCAGTCATTGGATAGAGCAAGAGCTAGTCTCGATTTCCCAAGTCATTCGCCTTGTATAATCGCGGTAGGGAAACGTGATGGGTCTATTCTTACCCCAACCCACAGGGGTCTATTCTTACCCCCAACCCACAGGGGTCTATTCTTACCCCCAACCCACAGGGGTATATTCTTACCCCCAACCCACAGGGGTCTATTCTTACCCCAACCCACAGGGGTCTATTCTTACCCCCAACCCACAGGGGTCTATTCTTACCCCAACCCACAGGGGTCTATTCTTACCCCCAACCCACAGGGGTCTATTCTTACCCCAACCCACAGGGGTCTATTCTTACCCCCAACCCACAGGGGTCTATTCTTACCCCAACCCACAGGGGTCTATTCTTACCCCCAACCCACAGGGGTCTATTCTTACCCCCAAACCACAGGGGTCTATTCTTATTCTTACCCCCAACCCACAGGGGGTGAGACACACACGCTCAGAGACTGGTGAGTGTGGAAGCAATAAATGCCATTAAGATTACATCTTTCAAGCCTTCACTTCTGTGGCAACGGGACCCACGGATGCAAACATGGTACTGAGTGCCAGCAGATGTTTCGATGGACTATAGATGGATCATTCGTCCGTACGTCTTCCAAACAACTGTTGTTTTTTTATAAGACTGTTTTATTGGTGTCTCACCAAGAGAAAATTGCTCCAGTATAAAACTTAAGAACTCCGGGATTCTCCTCTTGGTTCCATGTTGAAGCGTTGCATATTTCTCGTCACTACATGATTTACAGCGATTTGCGCTCAATAGTCCACGCAGGGCGTTGATGACAAGTTGCCTGAGGACAGCGACTGGCATCCATGCTTCGCAAGAAGCCAGTTTCTGCACGTCAGCATCCCCCAAAGCCAGGAAACCGCATAAAAAACGAGAAAAGCAAGGGGAAAGCGGGTGGGATGCGAGGAAAACGCTTTGGGGACGGCAGTATCGATCGAGGAGCAAGTCTGTCTGTGGAGTCAGGATGTGCCTGACGTCCTTGCCACTGCTGTCCTTCAACCCTCGTTCTGCTCAGCTCCCTGTCCCCACCCCCCTCTACTTAGCTTCCCTTGCTCAGTGTGCCACGAAACAGCCCTTCTTCTTCTTCTTCTTCTTCTTCTTCTTCTTCTTCTTCTTCTTCTTCTTCTTCTTCTTCTTCTTCTTCTTCTTCTTCTTCTTCTTCTTCTTCTTTCTCTCTCTCTCTCTCTCTCTCTCTCTCTCTCTCTCTCTCTCTCTCTCTCTCTCTCTCTCTCTCTCTCTCTCTCTCTCTCTCTCACAAACTCACACACACACACACACACACTCACTCACAAACTCACACACACACACACACACACACGTACGCACACACACACACACACACATGCACGCACGCACGCAGACACGCACGCACGCACGCACGCACACACACACACACACACACACAGAGTTTCCACCTTGACTTTCCCCATGATCCAGGCTCATTAGAATCCCTTCTACACCCATCCAAACCAACCTCAACACTCTTGATTGCTCTAAACTACACTCCCCGATTCTATCGACCCCCTCCCATCATTACCTCACACCCACTTTCACGGAGCATCCATGGCTTTGATATCCCCACCACAGTTTTCCAGCGCAGCCTTTACCCCCATCAGTTTGTTCTGATCCCTTGCAGCTGGTGAATGGTGATGGATGGAGTTTTACAGCCCATCAGCCTTTGTAGGCTATGTAAGGCCACTGAGCACCAAAACAATAAGAATTTATTAGATTACGCGCAAATCAAGTCACGGTGTCCCTAGTTATTTGCCTCTTACGAAGCGTGTAGAGATACGCGGTGGGTCTATTCTGACCCCCATCCAATAGGGGGCTCCTTTGCGTTCTCATATCGGTCTTTATTTTTTTATACTCTTCTTGTGTCTGTTCTTATTTATTCTATAGAGCAGGAAAAGTTTCCCATTTGTTTTAAACAACGGAGAGAGATTATTGTCAGGCCTACCAGTTTAGAAAATCTGGTATTTCTAACACCAACAACCCATCTGTCTATGTATCAGTGACCGTCAAAACTCGCGAACAAACGCGTGCGCACACACAAGCTGCCATGGCAGGTATTCCCTTGGTAATGTCCGTGCAGTGAAACTAGCTTCGTGAGCGATTATGTTTTTTCCTGCACACATCAACAGCAAACGTCACCAACTTGTTTCCCTAGTTAAAATGCCACTGAAATTGAACATCTTGCCAAACCTCATTTTCTCACACCCAACCCAAAAACTGGCCCCAGTCCCCAACCCACCTCTGCCTCAGCCCATTCCCATTTTCCAAGCTATCAAAAAAGTTTATTTGTCAATTCAAATGCAGCCCCTCCCTAAAATCCTCTACCATCCTCCAGTCTCGTCCTGCCTTTTTTTTTTCCAGCGTGCAACTGGAACCAGGCTCGTTTGCCACAACTTCAGACCAAGCTAACCAATTTTTCCACCTCTCTGCGTCTGATGGACGTGAGCTTTGTTTCCTCCTATGCCTGTATGATTGTATCAGGGGAAAGGCAGGGCTGCTGGCTGGGCACCGAGCCGGCTGGATCTGCCGGGAGGCTGGCAGCCTAGACAGGGAGGCAAGCTGCGCCTGACGAATGTCATGACATTCAGGCCTGGGAGGCCTGCAGCATCCCGTCAAAACACACCCGTCTCGGCAGAAATGCGTCTCGGCAGAAATGCGTCCCCAGCATGGACGAACGCCAGAACGCCACGGTGAGATAGAGGGGTGATGCATGTGATGCATTCCAAGCCAGAATGAACTAGAACTCCACTTGGTAACTGTGATATAGCTTTCGATAGCGACTAGGCTGTCGTGACCACCAACTCAAAGCTGGGAGCTCAGCTGTGTATTGAGCAGTTCCAGCCTCCCTAATAAGAAAAAAAGTTGGAGTCGCCCACAAGCATGAATAATGACACCCGCAAAGTCTGGGGGCTCAGACAAAATAAATCTAATGCGCAGAACCACCAGGAAGTCATGCCAACCCGAGAAGCACAGTGATCCTCATAAGATTATGGAGTCGGCTTGGCAGAACAAGTCGGAGGGGAAGTAACTCCATTCTCCGTAAGCAACCAACGGTAACTTCCCTTGCTACACTGCGACACTATTATGAAGCTCAGTGTACGAGGAGTGCTGTCCGTCGCATAATCATTTGCAAAAAGCATATGTAAACGTGACAAACCCTTCAAAGGACTATTCTTATAAAGATAGTAACTAAAGGGGTCGTGTGAACGCGTAAAATTTAAGGGGACCCAGATATGTATAGATCGTTACGCTGAGGAACGCATCTTTTTTAAGATCGGGGTTCGGCGTAGTAGCTCGACCTGTTGGCAGTTGTGCGAGGCGATTGGGTGCCGTGGTTCAATCCCTGCTCGGGATGACTTGACTGATATTCTCCATCAAACGTCACAGGACTGGTTAAAGCTGTTCCCGACAATGCTTCTCAACTTGACAAGGTAAAAATGATATATGACAGGATATGTGACTTCAACGTTACATTACCAACTGCAAATTCCACCGCAGGAGCACCTAGTATCATTTGTCTTCTACACTGTAATCTTACCGACCCGTATATCATGTGCAGTAGTATGCACAATTACAAGTAGAAAATGCGAAAACACTATCAACCTAATTATATTTGATTGACTTGCAAGACTGAAACAGGGGGGGGGGCGGCGCCGACATGCCGTCGAGGGAACGGGGGGGGAGGCAGAGGTGCGG
The DNA here is from genome assembly GCA_034096865.1 of Theodoxus fluviatilis. Classification (NCBI taxonomy): domain Eukaryota; kingdom Metazoa; phylum Mollusca; class Gastropoda; order Cycloneritida; family Neritidae; genus Theodoxus; species Theodoxus fluviatilis. The sequence continues at coordinate 35,964 of JAWQFJ010001894.1, read as the reverse complement.
GGGGGGGTGAGGGGGGGCGAAAAAGAAGCCTGCGAACTAACACTGCATCTGCTACACGTACCCTGATCCTAAAATATGGCAAGTGTTTATTTTTTTATTTTTTTAATTTATCTGTTTTTAAGTAAGCCTCTGGCTTATCCCACCCTTCGCACGTTCCAATTACTCCCTGGCCACTGTTAGCCTCAATCCCTATTCTACCAGCTTTTATACTTCTCTGACCCACACAATCAAGTGCCTACACCAAAAAACGCTTCCCAATCCTCTCACAAGTGAAACAATTGAGCCGGGATACGCTTTTTTTCTCTTTTTCCATGAGAATATGAAAAAAACCGCTGACCTATTGCACTCTCCACCCCCTGATTTGGTTTACATTACAATTAATGTTTTCTTCGCTAACGTACTTCTTTCCCAACCCTTCTTTTAAAAAAAGGGGAAGCTACCCCCATTCCTCCAGGAGTGATTGACTCAATCAAATTATGGCAGCTTGCCACAAGGCTTCTGGGCCAGGACACAACCTGCGCCCCCCCTTTATCAAAGGCAGTGGACTCGCCGATGATAGTCACGAGGCCGGGGGAGTGATCAGACTGAAAATATTCACTCACACTCCCCTAACATGATTTTTTGTGTTTGTGGTCTTGAGAAGAAGATTCATACCGTTTCTCTCTTTTGTTTTTTATTTCTATATATCATCGGGCGAGTCCACTGGCTGAGGGGTGCGCAGGTTCTCCTGCGCCAGAGACTTGTGCAGCGCCAATTTGAGTGAGCAAGCGAGGAAATAGTCTTTTTTTAAAATACTTAGCGAAGAAAACATTAATGTAGAAGAAAACAAAACAGATGCTTCAGCGGTTTTTTTTTTCTTCAATGAGAAAAAGGAGAAAAAAGCGTATCCCGGCGCAATTGTTCACTTTGTGAGAGGAATTGGAAGCGTTTTTGGTGGCATTGGGGTCGAGAAGTAGAAAGCATAATTGGCACAGGGTGCGAATGGAAACCAGAGGCTTCTTACAACTTGGCCATATTTTGATCAGGTAATGTACAGCAGTTTTCCAGGCGTCTTTTCAGTCTTGCAAGTCAATCAAATATAATTAGGTTGATAGTGTTTTCGCATTTTCTACTTGTAATTGTGCATACTACTGCACATGATATACGGGTCGGTAAGATTACAGTGTAGAAGACAAATGATACTAGGTGCTCCTGCGGTGGAATTTGCAGTTGGTAATGTAACGTTGAAGTCACATATCCTGTCATATATCATTTTTACCTTGTCAAGTTGAGAAGCATTGTCGGGAACAGCTTTAACCAGTCCTGTGACGTTTGATGGAGAATATCAGTCAAGTCATCCCGAGCAGGGATTGAACCACGGCACCCAATCGCCTCGCACAACTGCCAACAGGTCGAGCTACTACGCCGAACCCCGATCTTAAAAAAGACGCGTTCCTCAGCGTAACGATCTATACATATCTGGGTCCCCTTAAATTTTACGCGTTCACACGACCCCTTTAGTTACTATCTTTATAAGAATAGTCCTTTGAAGGGTTTGTCACGTTTACATATGCTTTTTGCAAATGATTATGCGACGGACAGCACTCCTCGTACACTGAGCTTCATAATAGTGTCGCAGTGTAGCAAGGGAAGTTACCGTTGGTTGCTTACGGAGAATGGAGTTACTTCCCCTCCGACTTGTTCTGCCAAGCCGACTCCATAATCTTATGAGGATCACTGTGCTTCTCGGGTTGGCATGACTTCCTGGTGGTTCTGCGCATTAGATTTATTTTGTCTGAGCCCCCAGACTTTGCGGGTGTCATTATTCATGCTTGTGGGCGACTCCAACTTTTTTTCTTATTAGGGAGGCTGGAACTGCTCAATACACAGCTGAGCTCCCAGCTTTAAGTTGGTGGTCACGACAGCCTAGTCGCTATCGAAAGCCATATCACAGTTACCAAGTGGAGTTCTAGTTCATTCTGGCTTGGAATGCATCACATGCATCACCCCTCTATCTCACCGTGGCGTTCTGGCGTTCGTCCATGCTGGGGACGCATTTCTGCCGAGACGCATTTCTGCCGAGACGGGTGTGTTTTGACGGGATGCTGCAGGCCTCCCAGGCCTGAATGTCATGACATTCGTCAGGCGCAGCTTGCCTCTCCCTGTCTAGGCTGCCAGCCTCCCGGCAGATCCAGCCGGCTCGGTGCCCAGCCAGCAGCCCTGCCTTTCCCCTGATACAATCATACAGGCATAGGAGGAAACAAAGCTCACGTCCATCAGACGCAGAGAGGTGGAAAAATTGGTTAGCTTGGTCTGAAGTTGTGGCAAACGAGCCTGGTTCCAGTTGCACGCTGGAAAAAAAAAGGCAGGACGAGACTGGAGGATGGTAGAGGATTTTAGGGAGGGGCTGCATTTGAATTGACAAATAAACTTTTTTGATAGCTTGGAAAATGGGAATGGGCTGAGGCAGAGGTGGGTTGGGGACTGGGCCAGTTTTTTGGGTTGGGTGTGAGAAAATGAGGTTTGGCAAGATGTTCAATTTCAGTGGCATTTTAACTAGGGAAACAAGTTGGTGACGTTTGCTGTTGATGTGTGCAGGAAAAAACATAATCGCTCACGAAGCTAGTTTCACTGCACGGACATTACCAAGGGAATACCTGCCATGGCAGCTTGTGTGTGCGCACGCGTTTGTTCGCGAGTTTTGACGGTCACTGATACATAGACAGATGGGTTGTTGGTGTTAGAAATACCAGATTTTCTAAACTGGTAGGCCTGACAATAATCTCTCTCCGTTGTTTAAAACAAATGGGAAACTTTTCCTGCTCTATAGAATAAATAAGAACAGACACAAGAAGAGTATAAAAAAATAAAGACCGATATGAGAACGCAAAGGAGCCCCCTATTGGATGGGGGTCAGAATAGACCCACCGCGTATCCTCCCTACACGATTCGTAAGAGGCAAATAACTAGGGACACCGTGACTTGATTTGCGCGTAATCTAATAAATTCTTATTGTTTTGGTGCTCAGTGGCCTTACATAGCCTACAAAGGCTGATGGGCTGTAAAACTCCATCCATCACCATTCACCAGCTGCAAGGGATCAGAACAAACTGATGGGGGTAAAGGCTGCGCTGGAAAACTGTGGTGGGGATATCAAAGCCATGGATGCTCCGTGAAAGTGGGTGTGAGGTAATGATGGGAGGGGGTCGATAGAATCGGGGAGTGTAGTTTAGAGCAATCAAGAGTGTTGAGGTTGGTTTGGATGGGTGTAGAAGGGATTCTAATGAGCCTGGATCATGGGGAAAGTCAAGGTGGAAACTCTGTGTGTGTGTGTGTGTGTGTGTGCGTGCGTGCGTGCGTGCGTGTCTGCGTGCGTGCGTGCATGTGTGTGTGTGTGTGTGTGCGTACGTGTGTGTGTGTGTGTGTGTGTGAGTTTGTGAGTGAGTGTGTGTGTGTGTGTGTGTGAGTTTGTGAGAGAGAGAGAGAGAGAGAGAGAGAGAGAGAGAGAGAGAGAGAGGGAGCTGAGCAGAACGAGGGTTGAAGGACAGCAGTGGCAAGGACGTCAGGCACATCCTGACTCCACAGACAGACTTGCTCCTCGATCGATACTGCCGTCCCCAAAGCGTTTTCCTCGCATCCCACCCGCTTTCCCCTTGCTTTTCTCGTTTTTTATGCGGTTTCCTGGCTTTGGGGGATGCTGACGTGCAGAAACTGGCTTCTTGCGAAGCATGGATGCCAGTCGCTGTCCTCAGGCAACTTGTCATCAACGCCCTGCGTGGACTATTGAGCGCAAATCGCTGTAAATCATGTAGTGACGAGAAATATGCAACGCTTCAACATGGAACCAAGAGGAGAATCCCGGAGTTCTTAAGTTTTATACTGGAGCAATTTTCTCTTGGTGAGACACCAATAAAACAGTCTTATAAAAAAACAACAGTTGTTTGGAAGACGTACGGACGAATGATCCATCTATAGTCCATCGAAACATCTGCTGGCACTCAGTACCATGTTTGCATCCGTGGGTCCCGTTGCCACAGAAGTGAAGGCTTGAAAGATGTAATCTTAATGGCATTTATTGCTTCCACACTCACCAGTCTCTGAGCGTGTGTGTCTCACCCCCTGTGGGTTGGGGGTAAGAATAAGAATAGACCCCTGTGGTTTGGGGGTAAGAATAGACCCCTGTGGGTTGGGGGTAAGAATAGACCCCTGTGGGTTGGGGTAAGAATAGACCCCTGTGGGTTGGGGGTAAGAATAGACCCCTGTGGGTTGGGGTAAGAATAGACCCCTGTGGGTTGGGGGTAAGAATAGACCCCTGTGGGTTGGGGTAAGAATAGACCCCTGTGGGTTGGGGGTAAGAATAGACCCCTGTGGGTTGGGGTAAGAATAGACCCCTGTGGGTTGGGGGTAAGAATATACCCCTGTGGGTTGGGGGTAAGAATAGACCCCTGTGGGTTGGGGGTAAGAATAGACCCCTGTGGGTTGGGGGTAAGAATAGACCCATCACGTTTCCCTACCGCGATTATACAAGGCGAATGACTTGGGAAATGGAGACTAGCTCTTGCTCTATCCAATGACTGCACCATTCATTCATCCACTCATCCAGCCATCCATCCATCCATCCAGCCAGCCAGCCACCCAGCCAGCCAGCCAGCCAGCCATCCATCCATCCATCCATCCATCCATCCATCCATCCATCCATCCATCCATCCATCCATCCATCCATCCATCCATCCATCCATCCATCCATCCAGCCATTCATTCATCCATCCATTCATTCATTCATCCATCCATCCATCCATCCATCCATCCATTCATTTATTCTATCTGTGTCCCCAAAACCGCAAGGTTTACTCGCTTTACGGGGTTCACACAGAGACTGTATTAAGTGGTATTTCTGTTGAAGTAAATCGATCGCTTGTGTTGAGTGCTTCCCCATGAGGAGCCGATATTTCTTGAGTTTTCCTCATTGAATGTACTGACAATGGTGAACATGCTAAGCATACACGGGATGCAAGAAGCAAGGAAGACCCCCTGCCCGGTGAATGCATGCAGTGGTGAAGCTCTGCCGATCCTGTGGGCGGGGCCAAGCGGAAAGGTCCGTGGGCGAGAGATTTCTAGAGCGAGTCCACATCGTCTGCGGAGTGATTTGGGAAGCCGGAATGCCACCAAAGATCCTAATGTGCCTTGCTCCTCCTGCTGCTGTCGTCCAGTTTTTCTCTTCCGTTTTCTCTTGTTTTGGGACGCTATATCTTTCCGTAAAGCTGAGGGTCTGAGGGTTAGTCCATCCTTGGCCGCATTTAAAACTGGCCTCAAAACTTTTTAATTTCGTCTTGTCGCGCCATGAGCATGTTTATCGTGATAATGGCGCAGTAAAAATGAAGATACATACATACATACATACATACATAAAGCTGACGCCTGTCTAGGATATATTATGTAATTATCTTTAAAAAAAGAAAGCAACCCAGAGCTCGGGTATGAAACGTGTTGCATTAATTAGACAACTGTTGCGACTGCGCTCGACATGCATAATTGACTTTCCAAATTATGACAATGAATCCGTTTGCATAACATTTTCAACGAGTCTTATGACATTTCGCTGATCTGTTTACAGTTTCTCTATTGAGGGAAGTGATGGATTATTTTCCGTTTTGTATTTTTGTTGACGGAGTCTCTATGAACCAACCTTTTTGAGTAAGTGGTCTGCACCAGTGATTACGATTAGAACGGTTACACAAAAGTTTTCAGACATTGGTAGAGTTCATTACGCCTTCATCATGTCTTTTCTGCGTTTTTCGTGTCACATTGAGGTGAAATCAATAGCGGTTTGCTCGGAGACTTGTTTCCTGTTTTGCCCTGATCGATGGTGCTGGCTTGGAGTCCAATAAGGTTTGCTGGGAAATGACAGGGGTCAGGGGTGGAGACGCGGGCCTCCTGTGGTTTGGAGGTAAAAAGAAGAAATTAATTGTGTCTCTCACCAGGGAAGTCGCTACTTTACTTGCTTAACTCCCAACCAGCTCTGGTGATTTTCGTGGTCAATGGTCTTTCATGACCTGCAACTGCTGACAGGCTGTAAACCTCCATATTCATCATCATCATCGTCGCGTCGTCGTCACAGTGGTCGTCGTCACCACCACCACCGCCGCCACCGCCAGCACCACCACCACCGCCGCCACCGCCACCGCCACCGCCAGCACCACCCCCGCCACCACCGCCACCGCCACCGCCACCGCCACCGCCACCACCACCACCACCACCACCACCACCACCGCCAGCACCACCACCGCCACCGCCACCACCACCACCACCACCACCACCACCGCCACCGCCACCGCCACCACCACCGCCAGCACCACCACCGCTGTGGAGATACAGGGTTCCTGGCCCTGACAAAGTCAGAGCACCACAGCACACACTGGCCCTACTACAAGTGGTCACATGCAAACTCCTATATTGGGGCGGTCCTGGGATTTCTTTCCTTTTACTTTTTTCGCTTGTGTATTAATGGAGACCAGAGTTAGACTTGAATGACAAATTAAAGGGGAAAAAAGCCAATGGGAATGCTGTTTCCAGTGATGACCACCAGAGAAGGAGGCTCTACTTCTAACTCTGTGCAACAGTGAAGTGATGAACACCGATGGACACAGAGTCTCCTTCCAACATCTCTTTCCCTTTTTCGGATCGCTGCGCCTTTCTTTTGTCAGGGGTCAGGGAGCTAATGTCGCCTTTCAAGAACAAGACTGATGGTACCGGGAAAGTCGTCTGAAGTCAGAGCCGGCTGAGCCGAGTCCAGCCGCAAGTCCCTCCTACGTTGGCATCAGGGTCTTCAACCCTAGCATCCTGGAGAATCCGCGTCTTGCAGGGATGAATGGCACATTAGAGCTGCCTGTTCGCTCCACTCTCATCCATAGGCAAAGAAGGCAGACGCTGCATGAGGTCTGGCTTTAATTCACAGCAGCTTGGGGAATAATGTACTAGGATTGTCTCGTGCTGCCTGTTTGTTCGAGTATCGCATATGAAACTTCATCTGTGGTATTAACATTAGGGCGAGCACGAGACACGTTTCGTACACAGCTAATGCATTCTGGTACACGTCCGAGATAGCAAAAAAATGTATCTCAGGCGTACAATTGAAAGCAGCGATTGTATATTTTCCCGATGTGCAGACGTTTATTCGAGTTAAAGGCCGTTATCACGCGCTTGGTAGGTCTAGGCGGGAGCTCTGTTGACATGCACGATCCGAGTGAATGTTGGTTGACATGTATACATAGGCACTGCGAGAGATTCTGACAACTTAAAAGTCCAGTGTAGTGCTGCATAAGGACCTTATCATGAAGGGTGCGACTTTCGGACTACGTTGCCTTTCCTCTTTACCCCCCCCCCCCCTCCCTCCCCCTCTCCCTCTCTCTCTGTGCTTGTGTGCGTGCGTGCGTACGTGTGATCGTACCGTGCTCACGTGTGTGTGTGCTCGCTTGCTTGCTTCTGTGTTGTTGCTGCTGCTGTTGTGTCTGGGTCCAGCGATGGTTGATCAGAGCTGGGAAACTTTAGCTAATGCAGGTTTTAGCCAGCTCAAAGTCTGTGTGCATGGATGTACTTGTGTACTCGCATTTTTGTGTGGGAAGACGGGATTGCAGTCACGTGCCTGCCTTCAGCTCGCACTGCGGTCATTGCGACGCTGACGTAGACGTTGTGAATGATGAAACGCACTCGAGATACAACGATCAAAAGGAACATTGTGCACAGCAGTGCTGTGCTGCCAAAGGTTCCTCTCAATGATATTTGCACTGGAGAATGTCTTTTTAACGTAAATAAAAAAGCACTCGGGAAGGAATGCTATCTTGCATATGATCGTCTGGGAATGTCATAGGTGGGGAACATCTGGCAGGGGTGTAGATTTCTTAGAGTTAGAATACCAAGGGTGATCGTCAGATGGCAACAGGTGGGCAGCAGCCGGCTTCCAGTGACTCAGACCGTCAGTGAAGGACCCCCACTCTGAGATTGTGCACAAGGGATGGAAGCTATTGCATGGAGCCAAGGACTTGGGCAGGGATGAAGGATGCTGTAGTGTTGTAGTCTGCGATCCCCGTGGTCACCCCTCTGTCAGTTCAACGCGCAGTGTCCGCCTCAGCTGGAATATTGATCTGGAAGAAAACGGAACCAATCTTCTCCCATCCCAAACACACCACACCCCCTGCTTCCACATCACCCTCCCTCCTCATTTATTTCCCTGCTCCCACTTCCCAACCTTCCCATCCTTCTCCCCAACCCCAACCCCTCCCCCTCTCCTTCAGGAGCAGACAGGGTGAGGTGGCTGCCGGGACTGATTGATTGTTGAGGCTAATCGCCAGGCGACACAGCCCTGGTCTCCATGCCCTGGGACACAGCAGCCGTCACCTGACCCCCTCCCCCCGCCCCCCAGCCATCACCCCGACCCAGTCCCCTCGTTCTCTACCCCCTTACCCCTCTACCACCACCCACACCCCCTGAACACGGTATCTCCCTATGCTGCGGCTTGCAGCCACTGTAGCCGGACCGCCACACCGCTAGCATCTCTTGCGTCCCTGCCCACTTCGGTCTGGGTCTGATGGCGCGCCCTGCAGACTCGGACTCCCGGCTGGTTCCCCTGTGATTGAATCAGCCCCGACAGTTGGGTCGCCGTCCTGCCTCAGAGAGAAAGAGGCTGACACCGCTGGCGCTGGTCTCAGACAGGCTGGCAGTCGTGGACAGTGCTGCAAGAAGAGGAAGAGGAGGATGAAGAGTCCGTGAGTGGAGTGAGGTTGCGTTTGCAAAGCGGGTGACTCACAGCGAGGCGGAGGGCCGCAGGGGGAGAGGTCCAGCTCTAGTCAGAGTCGGCCAGCCCTTCCAGACAGTCAGACAGCCCCTGCCAGCCAGTCTGCAGTCCCCGGCGTTCCGACACTTCGCCCTCCTCAGGTCCTCAGCCTGGGAGACTAATTTCCCTCCCTCCTCCCGCGTCCGCTGCAGCCTTGGGTTCCCGTAACCCACCAGGAACTCATCTTTAGTCATCGCCACGCCTCGCTGCCTTAGTGCAAGAATCTTGCTGCCTGATTGCTTAAGCGTCGTCGTCCCTGCTGTCGTCAGTTCTGTGGTCGTGCCTTGGGTCATCGCCCGCCCGCGTCGCGTCCTACTGCTGAATTCCTGTGGTGCCCATGCTTGCCTCTTTGTGCTTTTGCAAGAAATTTGACAAGCGTGCATTGTTGCAAGGTAGATTTCTTTTAGGTTGATGTGAAGCCTGGAGGGAGAAACAACTGGTTGGCTGAACTCCCACAGTGGTTTTTTGCCCCCATTTTCAAGACTTAACCACAGACAACAGTGCTTTGACAACAGGTCTTTTTCATGTGTGCAGTTTCCAAAGATTACGGAGGAAAACATGCATAGAGGTCATGTGTGATCCATTCGTCTGGACAACAGTGCTCATTGGAATTGTTGGTTGAAGCACGCTGGTCACAATGACAACAATCATCACATCAGCAAGCTCCCAGTATGTGCTGGAGCACCATTCTGGACAGCGCTCTTCGCACTCAGAATTTCGGGACCATGCCCATCCTGAGCATCGGGAACACCCGTTTCCTCACCCTCACTCTCATCCTCACTCTGACCACAGAGAGCGGGCCCACTCTCACTCTGGTCACAAAGAGGTAATACCCCGCCTTTGCCGATGACGACGGAGCTTGTCAGAACATGTGTTCCTCTTCACTGTTTTTGCAGCCCCCTTCTCAGTTTCACTGCAGTTTCCTTTGGGATCTATTTTGCAGGTCCCGTCTATGTTCTCTTTCAGCCCTTCAATAAGTTCTGTTAGGGCTCCTTATTGTGTCCTGTTACTGCTCCCTCCTTTGCACTTGTAGCTCCCTTTAATTTCCGTACAACTTCTGTCCATACAGCTCTTTTCTTTGACTTTACAGCTCCCATCTGTATTCTTTTACAGCTTCCTTCACTTCTTTCAGTTCCCATCCATGTCCTTTGAACCCCCTCTTATACGTGTCCTTTAGAGTCTCTTCTATGTTCTTACATATTTCTTTTTAGTCCATACAGCATTCTTCTTTGCCCATGCCCTTCTATGACCTTATAGCTCCTTTCTATGTCTGTACAGCTCTTCTCTATGCCCATACAACTCCCTTCCGTATCCTTACAGCTCCCTTCTATGACCTTATACAGCTCCCTGCTGTTATTACAATACCCTTTTACGTTCTTTCAACTTTTTTCTTTATTTCAACAGCTCCTCTCAGTAACCTTTCAAATTCCTTTTGTGTCCATGTACAGCTCCCTTCTGTGCCTCTACAGCTCCCTCCTCTGCCCTTACAATTCCCCTTTGTGTTTTTTGTCGCTTTCCTCTGTATACCCTTGGTTTTCTTTCACATTTACCATGACGCTCTTTCACTTTATTTAGCTGTTCGCACGAGTCTTTGTTTCTATGCTCTTCGTCGTCTGCTGTCCATTGAGTGTCGTTTCTGCAAGGGGACTGTATGTTCCTTCCTCGAGGCTTATAGTACCAAGGGATAAAGCTGTTGGAAAAAGATAATACCAAGTAGGTAGCTAGGTTCAATGGAACAGTGCGAAGTGCAAATTCTGTGGGTGCAGGTGATGGCCAATACATGTGTGCTTATCTGGAATCAAAAACCAGTATGTGCTTCGTTTAAAAATGTTTCTTTCCCCTTCCTGAAATTGTAATGCTGGCTTGGTGCTCTGTTTTGACGTTAGTATTGACAGAATGGGAGAAATAAGATTGAATAGATGTTTGTTACTGAGGCTGGGGGTAGGGGGTAGGAGCCTGTAGAGAGAAGGACGAGTGGTGGTGGGGTGGGTACATGGAGGAGGAACTGTGAAATGCTTTTAGTGAAGTAACACCGCAGTGTGAAAATAAAATTCCCTGATCCATTGAAGTACTTGCGAGCTTTTAGAAGTCTAGACATTTTGCACGGTAAGACAACATTATATTTGAAAGTAAATCAAAGGTGTATTCTATGGCATCAACATAAGCTGCGAGGGACATTAAAGGGGAGGGTGTTTATTCTGTTTGGGTGAGGGTCACCTTGGCAGCTTCCTTGTTGTTCGGGCTCATGGTAGCACATCCTGGTGTATGTGGGCGCCGTGTGCTGAGAGGGTGATGAAGCTCTGATCAGTCCAGCTTGATAGCTGGCTGAATACGCGGATTAGACATCAGATTTAACATCCTGTGGAATAACCTCTTTCTTTTTATCCAACTGTTCTTAACCACCACCATACTCTACACACACACACACACACACACACACACACACACACACACACACACACACACACACACACACACACACACACACACTGAACTTTGTGGGGAAGAATCTCTTCTGATGCTATCCACATCGCTTTTCATCTGAAATGGGAATTGTTAGTGTTTTCGTAATGTAACAGAAGCATGGAGGTGTTGACTTACAGATCGGTATTGCATTGATTAGGGTAACAAATTTACTTGTGGTAACCACCTCAGACTGTATTACTGTTTGCAGTGTGTGTGTATGTGTGTGTGTGTGTGTGTGTGTGTGTGTGTGTGTGTGTTTGTGTGTGTGTGTGTGTGTGTGAGAGAGAGAGAGAGAGAGAGAGAGAGAGAGAGAGAGAGAGAGAGAGGAAGGATGAGTGATAGATCTATACGTGGCGGGCATATTGACTTGGTGTTGTTGGAAAACTGCATAAATGAATAGATTTGTACAGTAAAGACATTGAACAGAACCGATAGGTGGTCTGCTGACGGAGATGCAGTTGCTATGTTGTGCAGATATGATAAAGTTATGGTGCAGATACTGTTGGGGTCAGAAGAAAACGTTGTTTGGTTGCTAGCAGCTGTATGAAAAACAGTGTAAATACTGAATACGTGCTGAAGGGTTATTTGTTCATGGATGGTACAGCCTTTTTCAAAGAAATGAACATGCCACTGGTAAATATTAAAATTGATTAATATGCTTGATGTAACAGACTAGTTTTCAACACATTCTTTCGTACATGTAGCTGTTCAGTTGCAACGTGAGGAAACACTGCTCAATCTGGGTTTCGGGAGTGAAACACTTGAAAGAAAATTAATTGAAAGACAGGAGAAGGAAATATGGTGTTCCATGAAGGAGGCACATCAGGGGCAGTGAAGTGGAAAGAGCATTCCATCACACGCCTTGAGCTATTCCCATCCGGCCGCCGCCATGAGCTGACTTCCCTGCCATCCCCTGGGAGTTTCTCTTTCCCGCCACAATCACGAGAAGGTTCTTTCTTGTTGACAGTGAGCTTCAGCAGGACCTCTATAGGGAATTCTCACATTCCAAGTGTGTGATTGCCTGGTGTTTCTTGTTGAAGGGGAAATGCCAGGGCCTTTAATTCATCCCATGGGATCCTGTTGCTCGTTTTGAAATGGAGGTCAATACTCGTTTTCTTTTTCATTCGTAAAAATAATTCTCCCCACCAGAATTTTGAAGTCAGCAGATTTTTTTGGGTGGCATCTCTGTTGAAAAGGAAGCCTTAGATTTAATGCGACTTCTTTCAGGTCTTAAAACGTGTATGAATTTTTGTCTTTGTAGCGGGGAGCAACGATGTATTCAATCAGTGGAACTTAGTCCAACGATCTGGTTATGCACCATTTAAAAACTGACGCATATGGAAATTGATTGCATGTTGTGCATGTATTCATACACATATGCGCACTAACGCACTCACACCCAGTTACGCCCAACGTCCACTTCATGAAAAATAAGAGAGAGATGAAAACCAAATGTAGGTTTACACGATATAAATGCAAGTTTTCTATGTCTTCTGCTCATAGAAGCCCGTGCATACAGGATCCCAATTAGCTGGAAGCAACCCTTAGTTAGTTGTACTGCTCTCGGCATGGTGCTGTTTACTTTGAGGAAAAAAGACCAAGATTTGTTTGATATGAAGCATACTTTGTATTTACACTGGTCTGGTGCTGCTGATGGGTGTATCAAGGCACTTGATGGTTTCAGACCATGGAAAACAGTGCAGCTGGCCGTACAAATATTCTGCTCTCTTCGTGGCATATTGATCTGGCTCAAGCAGCTGCACTGGCGTGGCTTTGCAGGGGACAACCGATTGGGGCCGTTTGGAACATTGATTTTTGTCTGCGGGCCAGAGACCAGCTCTGCTGCAATCGATGTCTCGTGTCAGGATCTGCTGTGGTAGTCTCCCTTGTGTTTCCCCTTGTGCCACCCGCAGTCGGGGTGTGCCTGTTGCTGCGTTTTCCCACAGCGCTCCCCCCCGCCTGCCCCTCGTCCTGCCCCCCGCCTGCCCCTCGTCCTGCCCTTCCTGTCTGCCCGCCTTTGTTCTGCCCGCCTTTATTCTGCCCGCTTTTCTGCCCCCACACTTCCTTGGGCAGTATTACGGAAAGCCATCCTGTAGACAGCTGGTTCGTGAGGTCCGTGTGGCTTTAGGGTCTGTGGATGGACATTTTCCAAGTAAACTTCCTCTCTCCTTTTGGAGTGGTTAGCTCTGTTTGCATCCAACCCGCACACTGCTTCTATTGGCCACAGTTGAAGCACGCGTACAGGATTAGGGGTTCCGGCCCCCGATTCGTCAGCCCCTTCTTCTCTCATGCCCTGCCTCTGCCCAGCAACTGGAAAATTAGGGACGAATGTCTCCATGGGAGCATCGACCCCCCCCCCCCCCCCCCACCTGCACTTTGAGCTAATCACCTCTAAGCCGCTAGACTGCAAAACTACAAAGCTCCCACTTTACCTCTTTTCTGTTTTTCCTACTTACCTTTTTCTTTGCTCTTACATCTCTGTTTGCTCGTTCGTCCATCCGTCCGCTTGACTGCCGCCTTTCGATTTGTTAGCCCATCTGCTCATTAATGTCCGCTCTCCCCCTTCCTCCCTCCTTCTCTCCCCCCCCCCCCCCCCCCCACACACACACACTGTGTATGTCTACGTGTGCCTGTATATCCGACATCACTCTATACCCTCATTCTCCACTGTAGGAAATCACCCTGAAGTCAGACTGCGTCTGCAGAAGTTTGCATTTGCTCCAGGGAGGAGAGACTTTAAACTCAGTCCCCGCCCACGCAGCTCGCCCGGACCTCATCCTCTAGATCCGTCACGAACCCAATTCTCTAGGGCAGATTCCCTTTCGTCCCTGACGTCATTTCCTCGCATCACAACTTCTACATTTGCTTGCTCTCTCTCCTCCTCCTCCTCCTCCTCCTCCTCCTCCTCCTCCTCCTCCTCCTCCTCCTCCTCCTCCTCCTCCTCCTCCTCCTCCTCCTCCTCCTCCTCCTCCTCCTCCTCCTTCTCCCCCCTCCCCCTTACCCCCTTCCTCCCTTCGTCTGCAGCTCCTACCTCCTTTTTCCTTCCTCTCTGCTTTTGCTGCTTTATATATCTCAATACCTCACTAACCCGAGTTTCTAAGTTTGTGATTGATTCCCTGAGCTGCAGTTGGCGGAATGCTTGCGCCATTTGTGGTAATGGACTTAGCTTTGGCGTGTATGGCACTCCCGATGCTTCCTCCCATGTCTTCTAGCTTCTGGACCGCTCGTCATTTCATCATGACAGCCACTTCTCTCGCTGGTTAGGTTTTACTGGCATAGCTATTCGCGTCTGCCAGGCCGTCTTTTCTCATTTCGAAATGGAGGCAGGACGCCTCCCGGGCGCGATCAGGCTGGGTCTGGATGTGTTGTCGTGCCTGAAATGGATGTCCTCAACTCCACACTCTTCCTTCGTTCCACCAGCATTCGCCCCCCCCTCCCCCCCTCAACACCCTCCCCCCCCCCCCCCCCCCCCCCCGCAGTTCACATCGCTATTATTCCCTTAACTCATCGTCGCACGGAGTTCGACAAGCAGCTCGTCTTGCTTGTGGCAGCCACCGAGGATAGGAAGGCCGTGGTAGTTGGTTGCTGTCTGTGGTCTAGCTTTGGCATTTGCCCTATACGGCATCGCCAACGCTGTCAGAAGCACGAACTCTTTGGTCTTCCAGGCTCCTCATCCCCCTGTCCTTAGCGATACGGCATCGCCAACGCTGTCAGAAGCACGAACTCTTTGGTCTTCCAGGCTCCTCATCCCCCTGTCCTTAGCGTTTGTTCTTTTCTACGCATAGAAGTGTTAACGTCGTCCTTCACATGCCATTCTAAGAAGATCTAAAAGACAATCTTACTCAAATTCCTTTGCTGATTATTTACCTAAATTCGTTGTGGGTGGATGGATCATGTAGACCTGCAGGCAGCTTCATCTTGCGAGGTCAGGAAACGTAGCCAGCCCCGCCTTAGGCTGAGCAATCAAGTGATGGCCCAGTTGTGTGATGATTGTATGACTGCTTGTCAAGTACTCTGCCCTTGGTTGATGCATGCTTCAGTGAACTGCCGTGCTCATTTGCAAAGAGCATTTCAGGAAGACGAGTGAGTGTGGTGTGGGGTGGGGTGGGGACAGAAGAGGCATTGGTAAAGAAAGCCCTTCGCTTCTTATTTGGCCATGCTAGTCGAAGTGACCAGAAGCACACTCACAAGCACGGGGATGCATGTAGTAGCTATGCCATCAAAGGACACATGAATGTAATAACTAAATGCAATGCCTCTGCTTCCTTCATCCTTCTCTCATTAATGTCATCTCTATCTTAATTCAATTGTCCTTCCACTTCAGTGATTCCCCCTGTGGCTTGGGGATAAGAATTAACCCACCTCGTCCGTCTCCCGACGCGTTTTGTAAGAGGCGAACAAGTAGGGAAATCGTGACTTGATTTGCGCTTATTCTAAACTATCCTTGTGATTATCGTGCATAATGACCTTACATAGCCTGCAAGGACTGATAGGCCGTAAAGCTCCATCCATCCTTCCTCTTCTTTTGCTTATTTTTTCTACGACTAGATCTTTGTCTTCTGTTTCTGCTTTTCTGCACTGCAGTTGCAAGTATTTTTGAGTCATGATCTGCTGTCATACCACCGTTATCGCACTAACTAGAGGCCTTCCTCTGCATGGCCGTTGCTGTGATACCCGGCAAGGAGACAGCGGTAGTCGGCCGATATGGAACCACTCCAGGCCCCAGGGTATCGTTTTCCCCTGGCCGTGGCCATCCATCAGTGACCAACTACATGGCGCCTGCTGGGCAGTCTTTCAACAATCCTGCCGCCATCTTCCCTGGGTGTGTGAACTTAGGGGCTCAGCACTGATTGTTTTAATGATGGGTGTGGTGGCAAGAATTGGGTCTGGAGGTAGAAAATGAAGACTTGGACCAGAGAGAGTTTGGGTGGGGGAAAGTAGGATGAGCGTGTGCAGTAGACATTCTAGGCACCGTGCAGTCTGAAGAAACTGCTGATGCCGGCAGGAGGGGTTTTTGCCGGTGTCGCCCCTGAATTTTCACTGTCTGACTTCTCGTCCACAGATGCGCTGATCTTGTATTGAAATAAATATTAGCACGGACTGGATAGCTTTAGAGGACAGTAAAACTTATTCTGACAGTTGTATTATCTGCGTGCCAATTAATCAACGGGCGGCAATGATATTTCTACACTTGAAAAGTATCGTCGACGAAGCCCTTCTTCCTGGACACCGGTGGCAGGGTAGCGCGGCTTGCAATAGCGGCGGCGGAGGCTGGGAAGGATCGATACTCGGGTCGCTTTGCATCGATTCCAACCTCGCGGCAGGCTGGCAGCCACGGCCTGCGGAGTCCGATGCCTCCAATCTCACGCGCCACCGTCATGTATATTCATGTCAACTCTGCGACCTTTGCACTCGCATCGCCCTGTCTTCAAATCTTTTTAATCCTTTTCACACCCACATCCCCCAATCCCAACCCCTGGCCGCCAACTCCTTCTCCTTTCTGATGGCCAACTCCGTAGCGTCCTTGCTTTGCAGCCCAAGTTCCTCTCCGCGATGCCGGCGGCTTTGTGCTAGATGCGCTGTCCACAGTTGGCAATGGCGGCCACCGCCATTCTTGCGCTGGTGTCTGGGGACTGATAATTTATTAATGAGCCTGGCATCGTGATGAGGGAGACGCGCGGAAGGTGGGGAACCAATGAGAGAGAGCGTTTCTGGGGTGCTGGCAGGTTTTCGGACTAGAACTCGAGAAATAATGCCGACATAACCAGGAGCTTTTCGGAAGGGGGCAGAGCGCTGGCTGGCGCTGGAGGGAGGATGGTAAGCTGTCACCTTACTTTGACTCTAGCACGGGTGGGCATCCGGGGAAGCATGGGGCGGGTGACATTTGGTCCTGGGGTGGGATGTGTGGCGGTGCCTGGCCTGACACCTGAAAACTGCGTGATGTCACGTCTGCATGGTGCCAAGATGGCTGACTTTCACTAGCCCCGGTGCTCCAAGAGTCGGGCACCGCCACACACCCCTGTCCTGCACACCCCTGTCCTGCACACCTGCACGCTCTGTCTCTTGCAGTTCCCATCTTAGGGACAATGCTGAGTTCTTACTAGCTTGTGATGGTGTACAACGAGTGCCGGAATCATTAGGACGATCCTGAGTCATCGCTTGGCACTTGTTACGGGTCGATTGCTGAGAGCATAAATTTCTAGTACTGGCACTGCGTACAAGTTAGTATGAGCACAGGAGATAGCGGTCTGACTTCATGTCGACACGGCAGAGTGACAGAGCATGCAGGTGAGATACGGTTTCTGTACGGGAGGATGAAAATGGCCGAGACAGATAGTGGCTTTGTGGAGGAGGAGGCGTTGTCTGTGACCGATATTGATTGCCCTTTCCCTTGTGCCTGGCCTTAGTCATAGAGCTGGCCCTGACAGGGCAGCAGTGTCGAACTTTCACTTTGCGTGACGTCACTTGCACCAGCCCAGGACCGGCAACATGGTGCCTGGTTGACGACTGCAGACTTCCAGTGTGTGGTTTCCTTCACTGGCTGTTGAACTTCAAGCTTCATCTGATGTGCTACTGTTTCGTGTGTCTTTGTCCATGCTAGATATCTGTACTTGAGAAGTTTACGGATTGTCAAGGCCACGAGCGTTGTCTCATTCTGCTCGAATCATGCAATGTTTGGACAGACAGATTGCATGTTGCTGGCACCACGATGAGTCTTGATGCTATATAAAGCCACTGGTTAGTCGTGATACGTTGTTATGCCACCTTATACATGTAAATACCTGTAAGCTAATCTGCAGCTACTATGACTTCCGATTATTACAAGTCTTTACTGTGGAATATGAGCACACGGCAGAACTCATTTCCACCCTGTTTTCCGTGGATTGTCAGGAAGTCAGGGCAAAAGATAAGAGGGGTGAGGTGAAGCGGGCGGAAGGCGAACTCATTGCAAAACTCGCGACAAGAAGAATGCGAACTCTAATCCGTTGTATTGAAGGAATCCACCCGTCTGCTGAGATGGATGCCGCAAGTGCACTTGCCAACAACTCTGATCCAAAGTGAGAACGGAAAGATGAGATAATGTTCGAAACTTTGCCTGAAGGAATTGCTCATCTTCCCAGATTCTTCTCGGCTGTATGAGAAATCCTCTGCCTACATATATGGCACTATCTTGTTCTAACACACTTTTCTCTGTTCGTTATTTGTCTTTCCCATGCAGGATTGATTTTTCATTTTCACATCCACTTTTAGATGCACGTGTATTTGCATTTCTGTGCATTTTTTTTTTTGCGAGTTGTAACTAAGTTGTGTGCTGTGGGTTAAGTCAGTAAATGCTTCTCCAGGAAAATGGCCACGAAGAGCAACAGGCTCTGAAAACCATAGCATTATGCAGATTGGTGCACATGCACAGCTGCACTTCCTGCCGTCTGTGTCAATGTGCTACCAACACTGCCACGTGCAGCCAGGCAGGCAACTCGGACCGGAGAGCGGGAAGGGCATCAAAAGAAACAGCGGATGGAGGAAGCAAGCATGAATGTGTAGTCTGTTCCAGATGCACGGCACTGACCTGTTAATGAAGTTAAGGGGTTCCTGCCATTCACGGGAGCCGGAGGCAAGACATACAGCAGCAGGAACGTGGTCGAAGTCTCTGGCGAATCATGTGTACAGCAAAACGAGGCACTGCTGTCAGCCTGAGGAATTCCACCAGAAGTTAAATTGTATACATGATGTAGTTGGGCTGCGGTATCATGGGAGGATGCGTTTTAACTCGTGTTTTGCATGAAAGAAAAGAGGGAGACGATAGTGGGTTTTGTGGGGGAAACTTCGAAACTTTGAGCAGCTGCAACTGCAGCAGCAGCAATCTATCTTTCTTTATCTACCTACCGGCAGTCTGGCCTCGCCTCGCTGCCTCACCAACATCCTCTCTACGAGGGGTAGGACTTCTATTTTGGCTTCCCCCTTTCCCCACCCCTCTGCATCCCACATCCCCAACCTCCACCCTTCCTTCCTCCCCCCTCCCTCCCCTTCCCTCCCCCTTCTCCCCTTCCCACCTGCCGAGCGCTGCCTGACTTCCAGGAGGCCTCCCAAGGGCGCCATGCTTCAGACGGCCATCTTTTGGGATGTAGGGGGAGGATGCTGCCGCCAGCCCAACAAATCCAGGAACGTGGCTGAAAATTGACTGCGCTGGTCAGATCTTCGCCACTCACCTCTCGAGAGAGAGCGCCGGTGTTTGGAATCTCGCTCACTGGTAGCACGCGAAAGATTCATGATGAAACGATGGTCGTGGATTTCTTGGGTAAGTCCAGGGCTTGGCAGCACGGATGTTTGAGGAAATTAGTCTGATGCCGTAATGAGAAGTGGCCGACAATCATATTGATGGATGGGTGGGTGCATGTTCTCTCCCTATCGGCCATTCGCTCCTCTCTCCCGCTAGCCAGCCTTCTGGCAGCAGACAGCATGGAGGCAGGCGAGGAATGCAAACCTTGCCAAACATTTGAAGCCTGCCCTGTTCTTACCTCGGCCCGGAACTATGCAAGGTGTTTGCCACGTGTTTGATGCTGCTTTATGGCGTGTTATGAAGGCCCAGAAGATGTTGACATTCAGGATCTCGAATGATAGCTTGCTCCCACCGTCCTGGGGTAAGATGAAAACCGACTTGCTGAGAATGTGTCAACATCATCAGTCACCTGCTACTAGCCTAGATGGCATCTAAAGCTGGCCAAGAATCTGTCTGTGTTCCCGCTGTTACTGTTTTTGTTCTTTACTATTAAGTGGTACGTAAATCGGCCATGGCAACAAGAAATGTAGGTTAATCTGGAAATCGTCTTTTGTAGTCTGTGCGAAGACGTCCGGACTTCAGCATGGTGGGATTTTGAGGGCTTTGGACGCCATAGTTTCCAATCCTTTGTTTATCTACTTCATTCTGTTTGGCAAACGCAATGTGTGAAGAGGAATCCAAAGAGTAAAAAATGTCGTTTATTTTCATACGAAGATGTTCGGCTCCTCTCGGCAGCATCCACCTGGTAAGAACTCCCACGTTACTATCTTCTGTGATCCTGTAGAAGAGCAGAGGAAATATCTCGCCATCTCATCACACCGGCTGGAGAAGTTACAAACAACACACAGAGCACGTGGCTTCTCTCTGGCATCGACTTGACTGGCTTTGAGGGAGTGGGGGCGGAAGGCCTGTATGGGTTGGTGGAGTTGGGGAGAAAGGGAGGGACTCCTGTCACAATGCCAGGGGAGAAGTCTGTGGCGCGCCCATGCACGTGGAATAACGCGCCCGAGGTGCTGGCTGCAGGAAGGAATGCGTACTGATGGGGAATGCAGCTCCTGTAGTGTAGGTAGACTTGTGCCGTCATGCTGCTGTCTAACTGACTGCTGAACCCGGCCTCTGTCAGTCTGCTGCCAGCACCGAGTAAGGGGCCGTTGTGCTGCATGGATACCTCTAGTTGGGACATCTGTCCTCGCCGTCACCCTCGCCATGGCCACGTATAACGTGTGGAAGGTAGGCGTGTTTGCAGAGGGCGGCGATGTAGGGATGAAAGATTTAGGGCGAGTGGGGGGTCAGGGAGGATGCCTGCTGTCATTGAGAAGTGGCTGTGACCTTGTTGAAGAGTACCACCAGAAAATGTGCTTTTGTAAAATTCGAGGACCGTGATATTGTATGCTTTCATAGCAGCTACAAACAGAATTTTGATGTGCAATTTAGGTCGAGGGCGTTGTTTGCTTGTTTTGATGTCGAGAACAATGGGGATGTGGTGTGTTACATTTACTGCTCCTCTCTTCCCCCCATATCCCCTCCCCCCCCTCTCTCTCTCTCTCTCTCTCTCTCTCTCTCTCTCTCTCTCTCTCTCTCTCTCTCTCTCACACACACACACACACATACACACACACACACACACACACACACACACACACACACACACACATAGACGGACAGATACACACACACTCGCACACACACACACATACATATAGACGGACAGATACACACACACACACACACACACACACACACACACACACACACACACGCACACACGCACACACACACACGCACTCGCACCATGTCATCATTCTTTTCAATCTTACCTGTCCTCTTCCGTGACTTGTCTTTGTCCCACTTTGTAAAATACCGTATGCACTTAGTTTCACGTAGTGGGCTCGATAAATAAAATAAGATTGCAGTTGGAAAGGTTGTAGGGTTGTGTTTGTTATTGCACAGCATGCTTGTATTTCGTTTGGACCTGCAGTGATTGTTGGTCCTGTTACGCTCTCTCAACACGTGTCTTGTCAGTTGTTATCGCACGGTGAATCCTTCGCCTGCTTCTCTACCTCCATTTTTTATGCCAAAGTATGTGTTCCCGGAAAAGAGTGAGATAAAGGCCAGGCTAGGAGGGAATTGAAGTGTCTAGGGGAAGATAGACCTGCTGGCAACCTGTCTTGCCCATGCACTATTGTGGCGAGGATCTGGTTCAAGTCAGGCATCGAAACAAAAATGAAGTGACAGTCACAAGAGAAAGAGAAGATAAGACTAATGTGCAGAGAATGCGTGTAGCATATGAGGAAGAACAACAATTTTGAGATGTTGCGGGTGCTCATGGACATAGAATCGACCTTTCTGGTTCTACTGGAGCAAGGAGCAATGTGAAGGAGACGTGTGTGGGAAGACGGCGCTCGGAGAGCTCACCCGACACGCCCACGCAAATGTCAGCCTGAGGGGAGGCAACTTCTGCATGTTGTTATAATAACTGTTTATACTCGGATTTTGGTTATTCTCTACACAAGCAATCGTTCTTGGTTGTACGGAAGAATTCTAATCTTGAGTAATGGGAATGTTCACAACAGTAATCAACACAGGATTATAGCTGCAAGTATGTTGCAGTAAAGGTGTAAATCATTGAATGCATCACATATGAGGTTGTTAGTCTTGCAAAGCTAGCTTAGAAAACTGTTCGTGGCTAGAATGATTGGTACTTGCTCAGTGTGGAGTGAGGACAGTGGAAAATTCAAAGGGAAAAGAGTCGATCCGATAAATATTTAACGCAAGCAAGACACTGAGAGATAGTTTCAGCCATGAAACGGCAACCGTCATCTTTGAAACGGTGATGTCATGAGCCTGTGGCTCATGCTCACCTGCTGAACCAGTCATGTTCTGATTCCTGTATTATAGTGTAGTGTGGTGAGTGTAGTGTGCTGAGGTGTATGTACACATGTGTACGCTGTGCACCACCGCCATTGTACTCGCCGCCTGCAGAGGCAGTCATATATTCTGATTCCTGCATTGTAGTGTAGTGTACTGTGGTGGGATGTAGTGTAGTGTAGTGTAGTGTACACATGTGTCATTCTAGTTCACTAGAGACTTCGCCTACCGGCGAAAGTGTCTCTAGCCCAGTTGACATAACGTGATGGAAGGTTTTCGTCCGAAATATGCAAATGGAGGTCACACGAGAGGCTTGTGGGATAGCCAATCTGCTCACTGTCATACGCCGTTAAAGTAGTTCTAAGACTATTTCGCACAAAACTCTTAACTTACTCTTGTTGAGGCAATAAACAAGCGTTTATGCGATAAAATAAAATGTTTGGGTTGAAATGGAAACAAGTTTTGTCATCTGAATGATTTCTGTAAAAAGTGGAGAAAAAAATACTATCAGAACGAACTATTTTTGGCGCAATGCTGTAATGCGAAGGGTCAAGTCTATTATGCATTCACTGCGAACTGTGCCAGAGTCACTACTGACTCAGGTTCACAGAATGCACATGTGTACGCTGTACACCACCGCCATTGCCCTTTCCGCCTGCACAGACCAGTCATATTCTGATTCCTGTATTGTAGTGTGGTGTGGTGTAGCGTAGTGTAGTGTGGGTATAATGTAGTGTAGTGTACACATGTGTACGCTGTGCACCACCGCCATTGCCCTTTCCGCCTGCACAGACGTCATATTCTGATTCCTGTATTGTTGTGTGGTGTGGTGTAGCGTAGTGTAGTGTGGGTATAATGTAGTGTAGTGTACACATGTGTACGCTGTGCACCACCGCCATTGACCTTGCCGCCTGCACAGACTAGACAGCAGGCATTGTTCCATGCTTTCGGGCCTCAGTAATGCGTCACGGCTCAAAGCCACAGGTGACCGCGACCATGCAAGGCAGACTGTGCCACTCTAGAAAGAGGTAGCCCTATCGATC
>JAWQFJ010001894.1:0-7500 GCA_034096865.1 Theodoxus fluviatilis | reverse complement strand
TGCTGTGCGTGGTCACGTCTTTTTCCATGGAGCTCATATGCAGTGACTGCATGTGCAAACATGCACACATCTACATGCATACTGATGCCTCATTAGTGTTCGCTGGTCGCCAGCTCTCCAGCACGACTTGCCGCTATCTGTCGAGGCAGTTCTGCACCGCGCACACTTTGCGGCTGTGTCGCTGTATCCTGCACAATGTGCCTCCACTGTGTTGCCCGTTGGGAGCTGTCTAACATTCACGCACGCCTGTTGCGTGCAACCGCTGCACGTTATGACTTATTTCCTGGCCTCTAGGCAGGGAACTGGCATGTTTGAAATCGATGCTACGCCGCGCAGTGCAGGGGGGGATGGAGGGAGGGCGATTGGTTCCAGTGTCAGCGTTATTATGTGGTGGCGTCGTCGTGGATGCTGGTGCAAAGCTGACGTCTTCTTCGATTGTGTGTTTGTGTGCGCGCGCGCGTGCATGTGTGTGTGTGTGTGTGTCTGTGTGTGTGCGTGCGCGCGCGAGTCTGTGTGTTTATGTGGTGTGTGTGTGTGTGTGTGTGTATGAGACTGTGTGTGTGTGTGTGTGTGTGTGTGTGTGTGTGTGTGTGTGTGTGTGTGTGTGTGTGTGAATGAAAGCAGTGGAGTCTGTGTGACATGAGCTAAGGCTGATTGACTCATTCACAGTTTATACTTTACAAGACCTTAAAGACTCGAAATCTGACAGTGAGTTGAATGTATACCGACAAGATCATGTGAAGTTATCCTCCCAACCATGTCAATGGACTAAGGCAGTGAAAATGTGCCGTTTTCTTTCAAGCTTGATTGTGTGGAAGTGGGGGGATGTAGGTGGGTGGGGGGTGGGGGGTGGGGATTGAACAGAAATACACCTCTAGGTCAGCTGAAAATTCCACTGAAATCTGCGACCAGTTATTATACTGCTGTAGGAAGATGTTGGGGTACGACGTGGTTTGTGGCATAGAAAAATCGATTCGTCGGATAGTACAATGAAGTGGATGTACAGACAGAATCACAAACACTGGGTAAGGCAGGCTGGCTGTGGCCCCACCACAGCGCCGAACAGCATAGATTGGAGAGGTCAGCCTGACCCCGGCTTGGTCGTTGTCTTCGTTGACCCCCGCCTCCTAGACCGCGCAGTCCTTGAAGGCGACTTCCTGCCCTAGAGACATTAGCCGAAGCTTGATGCTTGCTTGTTGTGAGAGGATTGCCGCATCCCTCATCCCTCACTGCCCTCCCACGTCACTCGTTACTGCTGAGGTCGAGGGTCACGGTGACAGGCCAACGTGCCCTGGGTGTGGCTGTGGACTTACGGCTCTGATGGACTTTTGGACTGTCTCCGGAGATCATGCTCCAGTTCTACCGTGCTGTGGTGGAAAGTGTTCTTACCTTCTCCATCTGTGTGTGGTTCGGAGGGGCCACTCAACAGCAGAAAGACAAGCTGGAGCGTGTCGTGCACGCTGCTGGCAGGATCATTGGCCGTGATCTGCCCTCCCTAGCCTCTATCTACGCCCAGCGCATAGTGCGCAAGTCCCGTAAGATTGTGGCGGACCCCTCCCACCCTGCTTGCTCCCTCTTCCAGCTCCTTCCCTCTGGCCGTCGTTTCAGGTCCCTCAAAACGCGCACATGCCGTTTTCAGAACTCGTTCTTTCCCACGGCGGTGACGGAGCTCAACGCTGTCCAGAACCTCCCCAGGCAGCTTTGCCGCCGCTGATCCTGTCGGCGGTGCGCACACACTTCTCCACATCTATGACAGTGCCACTTTCTCTTTTGTGCTTCCTCTGGGTTATATGGACTGCTTCTGAGTGTGGTTGGGGGTGGGGGGAGGGGTGGGGGAGGGGGTGGGGGTGGGGAAGGGTTGGTCTTCTTGTAGTTGCGCAGGGTTGTTTTTGTATTGTTCTATTGTATTCTTTTGTGTGGTGACGGGGGGTGGGATGGGGGTGGGGGGGTGGGGGGGTACGTCTTAGTGGTCTTGTCTCTGTTCATATGTATTATTTATTGTCACTTAAAAGGGGGGTGGGTGGGTGGGTGTATCATCTTAGTTTGTTCCTCTTTTGTCAACAGTTCTTAAATAGTAACTTTAATTGTTCATTGTATATTGCCCCATTTACCAGTTAATCCTTTGGTTTCAGGTGCAGTCTTATCTCTTGTCTGTGTGCAGCTGCGTGAGTGAGGTACATCGGGAAATGTCCATGTTTTTTGCATAAACGGCGTGTTAGGGTGTGTAAGCGATGCGTGTGTTTGGCTTTTTGTTTTGTTTCTTTTTTAGCCTTCATCACTTAGTTTTCCTCGTGCTCGTTTTTTAAATGATGTCACTTGGCGCAATAAATAAATTACTGTGTGTGTACTGATGCGTGGGGAAGGCATAATCACGTCGTCTGCCTGTTTTGTTTCTGTGTGTCCTTCTTCTCGAGCGCCCTGTGGTTGCCGCTCTCCCACGGACTAATTACGAGTGGAGATGACATGAAAGGAACTGCTACAGGCTGCAAGAAGCGTGGCCGGCCTCTCGGAGTCTCTTGGGACTGGAAATGGCTTCACGCTACATTTCTGTCGTCCAAGGGATTGTTCACTTGTCGCTATAGGGCTTCAGTGTTAGCTGTAAAGGCAGGATTTGGGAAAATCGAATGGCGATGCCCTTTAGTTAACGTGGGTTCCCTTGCCGGGAATGATGTTTTATTGCCAATGGTGATATTCTGCATAGTCGTGGACCTCTCCTGAAGATGTTGGTTTAGGATGAGACCTGTTGCAAGAGGCTTTGAAGAAAGAGGGGAAATTTTGATGGGATGGCGGCTCTTCACAATGCATGGCACTCTGGTTGCACGGTTTGCTGGAGCTGTGAGGTGAACCCTCTAGGCTGCAGACAGCGCTGTCTGGAAAGGAAGAAATGGCGGTGCCTGACGTGAGTGCTGCGCTGTCTGGAAAGGAAGAAATGGCGGTGCCTGACGCGAGCGCGGCGCTGAACAATGACGTGGGATTCAGGGTCGTCTGGGGCACCCTGCGCCTCAATGACGCAGGCAGACGATCGATTCCTGCCTCTGCAGAGCCCCTGGCAGAAGTGGTCAGGCCCGATGAGGCAGTAACAGTGTAGGGGAGAGAGGCGTGGTGTGAGTTTGGGGAAGGAAGGGAGTGGAATCGGTCCGCGACGTGTCTGATGCTGTGTGAGTTGCCGACTGGAGGCTTGCAGACTGCCGATTCAAGCTTATCCTCACCACAAGATGTAGAGCACGCCCACCATATTATAAAGCTAAGAAATGTGGATGCCTCACTATGGTGGAATACAATGATCCCCGTTACTGGAGCTTAGGTTAGCTAGGTGATGCTTCTCAGAGGTACTATTCCGGTTTTGAGTATGTTAAGAGAAAACAAAACGTTGCTGTCCACACCGAAACCTCTGTAAGCAAAACTGCTAGAAGTAGAAGGAATGAGTCTGTGAGGTGTGAACTCAAATATAACTCTGTGTGCAGAGTAAAGTACGTTTTATTGTATGCTTTAGCCTCGTTCGTTTTGTGGTTAGAATGGGAAAATCTATGCTTAAAAATATGCGAAATTGTCATTTTACCTGTACAACCTTGACTTTGATGCATCGCGTGGTTAGTGCAGAATCTTAATAACGCCATGCTGTGCCAGCCAGTGGGAGACAGCTGGTCAACGAAGTCCCAGTCTCTCCTTCTTCAGCCCACACACGCCGTCTGCTTGAAGAAAAAACAGCCTTGGTCGTCTCGCACGTCACAGGAATCGATGCAGCTATCTTGGTTTTCGCCCTCTCCCGTGCAACTGCAGCCCCGCATGGGCTCCATGCCTTATTATGGTACCGTTGTTTTATTGTGTAAGTTCAAGGGTTGTTTTTGAGTCGCTACTCTTTATTTTCCGGGTCTGACATGTTTGGAAAGCTGATTCTGGCCGCACCAGGAACAACGTCTTTCTCAGCATGGAGAGCAGTCCTTTTTTATAGCTGGAGTGTTGACCGTTACAGTGGAAGAATCTCCTCATAAATGACAGCATCTCGTGGCCGGAACTACCCCTTTTTCCCGTGCATGTACGAAGATCATATTGAAGCCACATATAAAATGTAAGAAGAGGCACCTGTTTATCAGAGTCGGTCTTATCTGGGTGATTGCAGGTTGATAGAGATCTTTGTTAAAGAAGCTAGGCTAATCTCTTTGAAGGCAGCGATAGGAAACGTTTCTCAAGGCACCAACGCACTAGCACTAAGAACGAGTGTGAAAGCAGCTAGACTGAACTTTCTCGGTACAAAGACAAACTTCTTTGATGGCAATGAAAGTAATTTTTTGAGGCACTGAGGGTGGCCTGCCACTTCAGCAAGCTAACGGGACACGTCCAATGGTAGAGTGAAATTTCTACCGGCAGCCTCTCTAGGGGGGCATCATTACGAGCGGCAAAGACATTCGTCTCTGGCGACGTATTGACGTCATAAAGGTGACGGAGGACACCCCTGGACCGGTGCTGCGACAAATGACGTCGTGATGAGTGGGAGTGGTGATGGATGGCTCTTGCTTCAGAGACCAGGCTTTGAAAGAAGCGCTTTTGTCGCTTGTTGTTTGGAGCAGAGTGCCCACCAAGAAATGAAACGTCAATGGCAGATACGTATGTATGCAGCTTGTCACCGAGCCAGTGAAGGAAATGGGACGAGTTTTTTTCCACCTGTGTAATTGATTCTAGTTTTGATCCTTCCGGAAAGGGTAGCTTCCTTAATAAGAGACCATTACATTCAGTGAACTTGCTCATGCTCTTTGTACATACAACATAGAAAGCACGTTTTCAGTCTATCTGTGAGCCTGTCTGTCGTCTGTTTGTGTTTCTTTAGGTATGTCTGTATTTGTGTCTCCCTGGCTGACTGATTTGCTGCGTGTCAATTATGTGTGTGTCTGCATGTCTTCTGTCGTTTGTCAGTCATTGCACCTGCCTGTCTCTGCCTGTGCGTCTGTATGTTGGATTATGCGTTTCTCTATACGTCCGCACGTTGTCCTCGGTTCGTTTTTCCCTCTGTCCATTCGTCCGTCCAGAAGACAATTTTGCAATGGGTAGAGAAAACAGCATTTTGGTATTTACCGGAGATAACAACATTTTATCTCTGGCGTATGAGAACGTAGCAGACTTTGGAATAAGTGGAGAAAATTAAGAAATGGCTTACACAGCGTGCGGGTCAACTTATGTCTTGCTTGAAAGAAGCTTGCATCAGCGAACATGACGTCACTTCTAGCAGATAACTCATCCCAACGTGAAAGTCCCTTGTTGCGTGCACAGTGGCAGTTCTCTGCGTTATTTAGTTACACCATGCTAGTTCCTGCCCACGTTCTTTTCTCCTGCCTCCATCCCTCTATTCATGTAGTCGTTGGTCTCCCAACTTCCCTTTCACTCTCCCTCACGCGAAACCACCCCCTCTCCACCAGCCCCCACCTCGCATGTTCCCGATCTCCCCTCACCTCCAATCCTCATCCTCTCCTCTCACCCTCATCCTCTCCTCTCACCCTCATCCTCTCCTCTCACCCTCTTCCCCTCCTCTCACCCTCTTCCCTATATCAACCCCCCCCCCCTCCCCCCCCCCCTTTCCTCGGGGTATTGCAGCCGAGCAGTGTCTGACTGTGGTAGAGGAGCGACTTGCATGCTGAGGATCAATACAGTGCTGAATAGTGCTCTGCTCTCGCTTTGAGTGGCGGTCTGGCCCTGGCAGGGCAGATACTCTGGGGAAAGGGAAAGTCTCAGTCAGCAGTCGGGCCCCTTGCTCCCTGCCTCTCCCTGCCGTCTTTCCCGGTCTTGAGGGTGTCACCAGATGAAATGAGCAGAATCGATTGTGAGGGAGCGAGTGGGCAGCATTGTCTGGAAGGCTTCGCATAGTCTGTGCTCTCCTGGCAAGTGCGTCACAATCGGGACGCTTGGATACGTCTGCACGAGTTGGGGGTGCTTGAGTAGCTGTGTGCTGGGTGCTGCAGTAGCACCTCTGGGAGACAGAGGAATTGACTTGTGTTTATTGCTGAGGCGGGTGCTATCGTTCGTCCTCTGAATGAGTTTTTCTTAGCGGAGAGGATGATATTCCATAGAAGGAATTTGTGTGTGGAGTAGTATCAGCATTCTGTGCACGTAACAGGTGTATTTTTTCTTTCCCCGCTGAACATTTTTACTCCACCATTCATTACTATCTCCCTGAAATGAAATTGAAAGACACTAAGTTTAGCATCCTCTTGGTCTCTCGAGTCTCTTATTTCTCAGGCAGTCGTCAGCTTCTTTAAGTCACCTGGTGTATATATGTCAGTTCTCTTTTTTTTTTCTTTCTTTTTTTGCACAAGTCATTTTCTTGTTGTCTTTTCTCTCCTCTATGCCGCCAGATGCTGACTGAAATGAAGGTCGATCCTCTGATACCGAATGGGGCGATGCATACATGTACATCATCTTCACAATGCAGTTCTCTCAAATGGTACTTATGTCCAGATGATGACCAGGAGCCTAGCACGTGGAGACATTACTCCACTTACGCTGAAGTGAGCGGAGAAGATCAATACGAGCGAAGAGCGTAGCGACGAAAATGTAGGTTGTCTATGTTCTTCACGCCACGAGGTGACTGACCAGCCGTGCAAAGCACTGCGGCCGTTTTCTTGAGCAGACAATACAGCCATCAGTACGAGGAAAACGGAGACTGGGCGGATAACGATGCCACACTGCCGTGTTGTGGCGCATCAGACGCCGACAATAAGGGAATGCTGGCGGTGCTACCTTCCTGCCCGCAGGGGCCACCTCGCACGTACCACGCCAGGCCAGACCGACCCAGGTCGATACTCAGCAGAAGCTGAAGGGGATATGGGGTTGAGGGTGCGGCAGGGGTATAGAGATGGTTACAGGGGAGGTTCAGGGGGTGGGATTGGTGTTGAGGTTGTAAAGGGTGGGGAACCCCCTGGACGATCAGGGGGGCTCGGAGGGATAAGTGTGGGTTGGTGTGTAGAGGGGATATAATTTGGGCACTGTGCCAACACATAGGCGCATTAAACATTCATCCTGCAGAAACGCCGCTACTGCGGGGCGATAATGCAGATGGCATATCTCTCCCCCCCCCCCCCCCCCCCCCCTTCCACAGCCCGTGGAATATTGAATTAGTTCGGCCGAAGGAAGTAATACCGATGGCATCGATTCCCAACCAACTCTCCACCGCCCCGTCCAATTTCACTGTCTGGGTGAAGCGGAGGAAAGGGAATAACATTTGCATTTCCAAGCGGTCCTGGGGTTAGGCGTCCCAGTGGCAGATGCCGTTGTTTGGACAAGAACTTCTCTGCTCGACCAGAATTCTTGGCCCTTGTTCTAGCGATAAATGACAGCATGGGAGTTTGTTTTTCGAAACTTGCCAACACACGATGCAAAAAACAGCAGGAAAATGCTGAAGCTATGAACACATATCCCTGAGCACTCATCTGTTCGATGGGGACATGGTGCCTCTCTCTGTGCTTCCTAAACAATTTTACTCGGAGATCTGCATTTTTCCACATAAGACCA
>JAWQFJ010001893.1:19120-29521 GCA_034096865.1 Theodoxus fluviatilis | reverse complement strand
TATGATGGTGATAATGTAGTAATAATAATAAAGATCGGACTGAAAACAAATAATTATATTATTTTATTGATTCCATATAATCATTAGTACTCCTCGCAGACACTCGTCAGAGCCATACTACATAGCTCATCTATCATACGACTAATATAATAATCTAATATAATCTAGGACTTAAAGAATAACTAAACAGTATAGTGTATCGCGACGTATCGCGACGTATCACGATGTATCACGATGTATCGCGGTGTATCGCGACGTATCGCGGTGTATCACGATGTATCGCGGTGTATCGCGGTAATTCGACTAACCGGTTTAGTTGGTTGACCTTGAAGGTCACCTGAAGGTCAAGGTCATGTAAAGGTCAAGGTCAAGCATGTGAGTCTTATGGGCTTTGCCCTTCTTGTTTTTAAAGACTTGATGTTTTATTAAGAGGTACATATTTTACTGAGGGTAAAAGTGAAGAGGAGGAGGAGGAGGACAATGGTGGTGGTGGTGCTGGTGCTGAGAATGCTGCTGCTGCTGCTGCTGATGATGATGATGAGGAGGAGGAGGAGGAGGTAGTGATGTTTGAATAGCAGACACAGTTACAATAGACTCAGTATGACATAGTGCCCAAGTTTACCAAAAAAAGATCATTGAATTTTAACACATGACATCAATAAATGTCATGCAGATTCTTATTGAGTGTTTACTTTTTGCCAACTTATCAAATTCATATCCATGAAATCTGCCTAGCATCAGTGAATGATGGACCTTTCCTAATTCCAGGGAGAAGGACAGACAATATATTCCATTGCTGAAGGAGCCACGACCCCTGTCTGAGTTGGAACAATTCCCCCTCACACTTTCGGAAGCTTTGGGCACCTGCAAGATCATGGTGCGTGCACGGCTGTTGTTTCTCTTGGTGCAGTACATGTGTGCAGGCCTTTGCACTTAGACACAGTAGGGCAATCTACAGTCAAGACCAAAGGTACATGTGTGCATGCCTTTGCACTTAGACGCAGTAGGGCAATCTACAGTCAAGACCAAAGGTACGTGTGTGCAGGCCTTTGCACTTAGACACAGTAGGGCAATCTACAGTCAAGACCAAAGGTACGTGTGTGCAGGCCTTTGCACTTAGACACAGTAGGGCAATCTACAGTCAAGACCAAAGGTACATGTGTGCAGGCCTTTGCACTTAGACACAGTAGGGCAATCTACAGTCAAGACCAAAGGTAAAGGTACATGTGTGCATGCCTTTGCACAGACACAGTAGGGCAATCTACAGTCCAGACCAAAGGTACATGTGTGCATGCCTTTGCACTTAGACACAGTAGGGCAATCTACAGTCAAGACCAAAGGTACATGTGTGCATGCCTTTGCACAGACACAGTAGGGCAATCTACAGTCCAGACCAAAGGTACATGTGTGCATGCCTTTGCACTTAGACACAGTAGGGCAATCTACAGTCAAGACCAAAGGTACACGTGTGCAGGCCTTTGCACTTAGACACAGTAGGGCAATCTACAGTCCAGACCAAAGGTACATGTGTGCATACCTTTGCACTTAGACACAGTAGGGCAATCTACAGTCAAGACCAAAGGTAAAGGTACATGTGTGCATGCCTTTGCACTTAGACACAGTAGGGCAATCTACAGTCAAGACCAAAGGTACACGTGTGCAGGCCTTTGCACTTAGACACAGTAGGGCAATCTACAGTCAAGACCAAAGGTACATGTGTGCATGCCTTTGCACTTAGACACAGTAGGGCAATCTACAGTCAAGACCAAAGGTACATGTGTGCAGGCCTTTGCACTTAGACACAGTAGGGCAATCTACAGTCAAGACCAAAGGTACATGTGTGCATGCCTTTGCACTTAGACACAGTAGGGCAATCTACAGTCAAGACCAAAGGTACATGTGCAGGCCTTTGCACTTAGACACAGTAGGGCAATCTACAGTCAAGACCAAAGGTACGTGTGTGCAGGCCTTTGCACTTAGACACAGTAGGGCAATCTACAGTCAAGACCAAAGGTACGTGTGTGCAGGCCTTTGCACTTAGACACAGTAGGGCAATCTACAGTCAAGACCAAAGGTACATGTGTGCATACCTTTGCACTTAGACACAGTAGGGCAATCTACAGTCAAGACCAAAGGTAAAGGTACATGTGTGCATGCCTTTGCACAGACACAGTAGGGCAATCTACAGTCCAGACCAAAGGTACACGTGTGCATGCCTTTGCACTTAGACACAGTAGGGCAATCTACAGTCAAGACCAAAGGTACAGTCGCTTGTTTATATTGCAACTTTCCACCTGTTGATGGGAGTTCAGACCACACACATTTACCCCCTGGTTATCAGGCTTCTCATTTTGTCATCCCAACACCGTCTCAACTCCCTTGGGAGTATGCAATACAGCTACAGTTGAACAAACCCAAGTTAGCTTACACAGTTTTCCAGATCAGCCCTCACAGGTACCCATTGTACGCCTGGGTGGGGAGATGTGATTAAAGCACCTTGCTCAAGGATGCAAGTCTAGAATCAGCGCAGCAACCCACCAGCAGCAATTGACTGCAGGTCAATAGTGCTCACTACTCAGCCAGATGATGACGATGATGACGACGACGAAGACGACAACGATGATGACGACGATGATGATGATGATGACAATGACGATGATGGTGATAATGATGATGATGGTGGTGGTGGTGGTGGTGGTGATTGTGGATTTGGGGGTGGGGGTGGTAATGGTGGATGATTGAGGCTGGTGGTTTGTTGTGGATTGGTGGGGGGGGGGTAATGGTTGATTGTGGTGGTTGGTTGTTTTGCTGGTGGTGGTGGTTGGTTGTGGTGGTGGTGGTGGTGTTGTTGTGGGTGGTTGTGAGGAGAGGAGGGAGAAGGTAGGAGTATGGATGAGGACGGATGGGCTGATGCGGAGGAAAGGAGGAGGAGGGGAAAGGAGGGCTGTATTTAGGAGTAGGAGTGATGATGAGGCAGCCAACACATACAGAGGAGATGATGAACAGACGAAGAAGGAGCAGAAGAAGTAGCAGCGAGACGAAGTGAAGAAGAAGAAGAAAGAGAAGAAGACAGAAGAAGAAGACGAAGAGGTAGAAGAAGACGAAGAAGAAGAAGGAACGAAGAAGAGAAGAAGAAGAAGGAAGAAGAAGAAGAAGAAGCAGATGAAGAGAGACGAGGAAGAGAAGAAGAAGAAGAAGAGAGAAGAAGAAGGAAGCAAGAATGACGAAGAAGAGGAAGAAGGAAAGAGGACAGAAGAAGAACGAAGATCCCAAGAAGAAGAAGAAGAAGAGGAAGAGGAAGAAGAAGAAGAAGAAGAAGAAGAAGAAGAAGAAGAAGAAGAAGAAGAAGAAGAAGAGAGAAGAAGAAGAAGAAGAAGAAGAGAGAAGAAGAGAGAAGAAGAAGAGAGAAAAAGAAGAAGAAGAAGAAGAGAGAAGAAGAAGAAGAGAGAAGAAGGAGGAAGAAGAAAGAAGGAGAAAGAAGAAAGAATGAGAAAGAAGGAAAAAAGAAGAAGAAAGAAGGACTGATTCATGCATACCTACATGTTGCTTTTGCAGGAGGCCAAGTGCATGAGCACTCTGTGGACCAACTACATGGGAGTGGGCCTGAAAGCCAAGTCAGTGGAGAGCTGAGCTGTCCTCTCTGCGCTCCCCCACAACCAGCCAGGACTGGGAGGACAGAACTCAAAATCCATCCAGCATTTTTACCTTGCCTTGCCCCTTTTTGGTCCGGGTTTTCTTTTGCCTTTTGTGCTTCCCTTTCATCTTTGGATGAAGCTTCTGGACATGTTTTGTTTTGGATGCAGTTTCTTGAGTGGCTTTTTGTGACTTGGTGCATGACCACAAGATGGGCTGCCAACATTTTCCCAAGGATAGATAACATATTTTTTAGGGTGTAGGAGTCGATAGCAAAAGACCTGCTGATCTGAATGAGGATATATATACATATATATTCTTGAGCTGTGATTTGTTGAAGTGGTTACAAGATGACCTGCAAACATATCCTCAAGAATAGAAAAAATATTTTTGAGGGTATAAACATCAGAACAATGAAAGGCCCCAAGATCTAAATGAGGACACAGATTCTTGAGTGGCTGATTCTTGTGATGTGGTGGTTACAAGACAGACAGCCAACATTTTCTCAGGGATAAACAATATAATTTTTGAGAGTATAAACATCATGATAGCAAAATATCTCCAGATCTCAATGAGGACACAGATCCTGGAGCTGGGTTTTGTTGATGTGGTTACAAGATGGCCAGCCAACATTTCCGCAGAAACAGAACATAGATTGTTGACATTATAAACATCAGGATAGCAAAATGTCTTCAGATCTCAATGAGGACACAGATTCTAGAGCTGCGTTTTGTTGATGTAGTTACAAGATGACCAGCCAACATTTCCTCAGAAGAGATAGGAAATAGAATGTTGATGGTGTAAACATCAGGATAGCAAAGACCTTCTTCCAATGGGAATGTGAATGGAAACTCAAATTGGATATCTCTCTTGATGTGTAACATTCTGCCTTAGGATATCTCTCAGTAATGATCTTGTAGCCAAATGTTTAAACGCTGCTTTTTTTTCTTATTCATAAAGCGGATGATGGAAAGCTTGTTCTAGAATGGGTTTGTGCAAAAATAATAAATAGGCAAACTTTGGATGGGCATAGCCACTTGAGATTGTCATCGGTGCCGAGCAACTTCAATAAGCATGTATAGAGTCGGAGAAGGGTGAAACACATTTTGGTTAACCTTGTCCCAGACATGTGAAACCCTCCCCAGAAATCAAATGATATGGTGCACTTTTTATAATCAGTTCTTGTTCTCAGCAAAATTACAACTGTGCAAACTAATTATATGAACTGTTACTGTTCCTAAAACTTTGTTCACGGCATCACATCTGTAATTGTCACAGACAGAATGGCTGGTTTCAGGTCAAAAGTTACTGTTTATGGAACCATCTGCTTATGCATTCATAGACCCTAAGCTTTCCTTCAGTGAAGGAACTTAATATTCCTCTTTTCTCTCCCGCTCTCTTTCTCTCACTCAGTAATTCCAGCATGGTACCTGAAGCAGTATGAAATTTTGAGTTTGTTGGAGAAAAGTGTCCATCACAGCAAATGTGTTTTTTCTGTGTCAAAGGAGAAAAGTTAGACTCGAGATGTAAACTACCAGGAACTGTTATCATAATTTAGAGTGAATTCAATCTAGTTTCTTTGCCTTTGCCATCACAGTGGGTTGTCATATCTCAGGTTGCTTGAGCATTGTGATAAAAATTATGGTGCAAATGGTGTGTGTGAGCTACTATCAGTGTTACTGAACAAAAAGGAAGTTCAAAACACCAATTCAGAGGTCTAATACCGTCAAAATTGTTACCAAAGTTTGTGACTTTAATTAAACCTTTTTAATTTTCTGCTTTGCTAAATATCTTGTTTTATCTTACCACACATAATGCTGAAATTTTGACTAATTCACGACTAATTCACTTTCTTTCCTGACTAAAGTTTGAGCATTGGAAATTTCCTTTGCACTAATGTGATGCTGAGAAATGTTACTTTGGATGAATGCATATTTATTTTCCTTTTTCCCCTCCCTCCCTCCCTCCCTCTTATTTGATTTTAAATCATTTAACTGTTTAAAAAAATAAAAAAATTTAATTGCATATATTTATGCTTATGCCCAGCAATTTACTTATTCTTAAAATGCAATTACACAGTGTAATTGGCACAGATGTATTCTATGACAGAAAACTCTGACAAAGCAACAAAAAGATCTAGCTCTACAACCTTTTTGCAACCATCAGCTCATCCAAAACAAAGGCATCTGCATGATAACTGATGCACACCAACGCAGCACATGTGTGCACATATTTCTCTATTCATAACATTCATACATGCACGATCATTCATGCACACTCTGTAATATACCCATGTTTTGCCACCAGCTGACCAGTGTGGAATCATTTGCTGAAATTGTTTGTGTTTTTTCAGATGTGAAATGCCTTTTACAAAAGTGTATTTTATCAGTGTCTTCACTTGAGCGTGCTTGTACTTGTGACTGCTTCATGATTCATTGTGTTGTGCAGATTTTGTATGTTTATGAGATAAACATGAAAACCTGTTGTCAGTTCAAAGTCTGTGATTTAGTGTGTGTGTGTGTGTGTGTGTGTGTGTGTGTGTGTGTGTGTGTGTGTGTGTGTGTGTGTGTGTGTGTGTGTGTGTGTGTGCATGTATGTGTGTGCTTGATAGGTGTATGTGTATATGTGTTTGTGTGTTTGTAATAGGGGTGTGTGTGCACGTGTGTAAGTGTGTGAATGTGCATCTGTGTGTGTGTGTGTGTGTGTGTGTGTGTGTGTGTGTGTGTGTGAGTGAGTGTGTGTGTGTGTGAGTGAGTGTGTGTGTGTGTGAGTGAGTGTGTGTGTGTGTATGTGTGTGTGTGTGTGTGTGTGTTTGATAGGTGTGTGTGCATATGTGTTTGTGTGTTT
The DNA here is from genome assembly GCA_034096865.1 of Theodoxus fluviatilis. Classification (NCBI taxonomy): domain Eukaryota; kingdom Metazoa; phylum Mollusca; class Gastropoda; order Cycloneritida; family Neritidae; genus Theodoxus; species Theodoxus fluviatilis. The sequence continues at coordinate 23,041 of JAWQFJ010001893.1, read as the reverse complement.
GTAATAAGATGTGTGTTTGTGTGTGTGTGTGTAAGTGTGTGTGTGTGTACGCATGTGTGAATATGTATATGAGTGTGTGTGTGTGTGTGTGTGTGTGTGTGTGTGTGTGTGTGTGTGTTTGTGTGTGTGTGTGTGTGTGTGTGAATGTGTGTAAGTGTGCATGAATGTGAATATGTGTTTGTGTGTGTGTGCACATGCGCATGTGTACATACTCATGAAAAGAGCATGTTCATATGACTGAAATTGATGCACACAAAAATAGTGCTCAGAAATCAGCAGAGACACAAGAATGTCTTCCACTGATGAACGTGCAAATCAAAACAAACTTGAGCAGGACAGGCCTTTCAAAACTTGCCTGAAGACTTCTGGTGAGGCTCCAGGAAAAGGCACAACAGGAAAAGTTGACAGAAGCCTGATGATGTTGGCTGGTCAGTACTGTTCTTGTCAGTCTGGCGCCCTTGACTACTAGCTGTTTCAAGGCCAGGCCTGATGCAGGATATGCATGTCTGATGAGCAGATGTGAGCAAGCCAAGTATGTGCCCTGCAAATAGAAAGAAATCCACAACATCTCCATTGCAGACATCACCATAACATTATTCATGTTTGTATAGTTTCAAGCTATCATCAAACAATGCAACCATCAACAGGCAGCTAACTCTTTACCTTGTTCCCTCCAGTTCTGCAATTTATATATATATATATACACACACACACACACACACACACCACCTTCGTGTGTCAGTTCCAGAATTTTTTCATGAAGACCAGTCCCTCTTCCACCAGATGGTTAGAAATACATGGGCTATGACTTATTCATCATACAGATCAATTACAATATGCAACAGGACACATGTAAATGCTTATTGTCTAGGGAAATTAAAAGGAAAACGGCCTCATTGAGGTCGGCCCTAGTGGTGTAGCAAGGAGCCTATTTCTTAGCGAAAGCAATGATTTTCCGTTGCCTCCAAAGCAATAAACTTTAGAACATCTCTGCCTCCAAGTTCACTCTCAAGAGGGTTCGAAGGTGACAACTGACTTCCTGACTGTAAAAAGTCTTGAGCAACTTGAGTACATCTCAGGCCAGATCTCTCCAGCAAACACCAGTACAGAATGGTTGAATGAATGACGTTTAGAAGGCCTATCAGCCTTGTAGGATACAGAAAATCCCAAGTTTAGTGATTATAAATATTTATTCCAGCCTTTAAAAAAAATACTTCAAATGAAGTAAAGGAGCTCGCTATTATAAATACACCCATCCACAAAACACCAGTTCAGATGGTCCACAAAACCTAAGACTAAGAAGCTGTCGAAAGTTACAGTGAGTACCGACAACAACTAACTCTCTCTCTCTCTCTCTCTCTCTCTCTCTCTCTCTCTCTCTCTCTCTCTCTCTCTCTCTCTCTCTCTCTCTCTCTCTCTCTCTCTCTCTCTCTCTCTCTCTCTCTCTCTCCTCTACGTCTTGTGAAGGTTAGAAGTGGAAAAAGGGGAGTAACTCTAGTAAGAGCTCTCATTGAGAGAAAAACCGAAAAGAATTAGAATTACAACTTTCAAGATGGCGTCCAAGGTACGTAAATATTTTTGTCCTCTTTATGTTCATATTCACGCTTTGTACTTGAAGCAGACCCGAACTAAATGGTAATTGTAGTATTTACTTATTCTATGCACAGTTTTTGTGTGTAAAATGACACTAGATTTCTTTTGATTCATGGTAAACGCAGAAATACTCGGATCAAATGAACACAGCCGAGTTACACATATGTCATATGACTTAACCGAATTGGAATTATAGCCACCGAGCAACGTGACTTCCAAACAATCGCAACCTGTGCGCTGGCAGTTGAGTTCATCCACGAGTACGAAGGAATGCAGGAAGTAGATTCCGTTTCATAATGTTATGCGTTCAGGGATGTTAGATGTGAGATTTTAAAATGATAAAACTATCATTAAAAAGACTCGCCACGGAATTGCAGCTGTAAATAATCATCCCGTTCCAACCTTTATCGTGATTTTTTTCTTTCCGCCCTTCTGTGACAGTTTTGCCAGTCGTTTTAAACTGGCATTAGGCTACCCCGTTGCTACCACTTTCTACCTCCTCCCTAACCTCGACTGAGGTTGTTCGCACCGGTTAGGACCGATGTGTGTTTAATGACAATGTTACTGTAATGTTCACCACTTGCATGAAATCTTCCAGGATTCCACAGCAGGGCCAAGTGGAAGCACTAAAAAGCCAGGAGGCGTCACAGCTAAATTCGAAAGGCTGAAGAAGTTGAGGTCTCTGGAGCTTCGCATGGTGAGTGTGGACAGCTCGAAACTTAGTCGAAGACAAACTTTGCTCGAGGGATTTCCGACTGCAAATAGGCCTTTGTTTCTATGTAATTGATTATGCCTACTGTCTTTTATTTATTTCAGCTGATACCTCATTACCACTGGAAATTGGTGTTTTTGTTATAGATCTATGCATCTACTGTATTCTTGTGATTGGTCTCAATGTGTTGTATTTTTGATGAACACAGACTAGACTTATGCAAACCATAGCGACTTGTAATTTTTCACTTGCTATATTGAGACTCAAGACCATATTTTGCTATTTTGCCTGATACGTTGACCATTGTCAGATTTTGCATGAAAAAGACGTCAGATGCAGTGCTTCAGATTGTTGGCACGCCCGCGCCATTGGCGCATATTTTATCAGAATGGCGCGTTACTTTCAATGTGTATGCGCCAGCCGGCCGCGTCATAAAAATCGCCAACTTGTATCAATCCTCGGTCCGTCTGTACCACTAAGCCACACCAAACACATGTGGCCACACCACGGAGTACCAAAACCGACGCGAAAGTGCTGCTTTGCCTAGCATCGATGCATCGCTCTGTGTGATTGGCTAACAGCCAGCAGACAACCAATCAGCGAACATCTATCAGTTTACCTTGCACAGACTCGCTCACGTGTGCGAAATCAAGATGCCACCGAAGAAAAGGCTTAGAAAAGAAACTGAAGAAAACCAACGTCAGTTGACGTTGTCTTCAATGTTTTGCAAGAATAAAGCAAGCGGTAATTGTTTAGTTTTTATCTCTTACTAGCTGAAAATTGAAGCGATCGTTTTTTCTCTCCCTTCTCCCAGATCAGCCAGCCGGCACGTGTTTTCCCCACGCCCCTTCCAACTCCTGCCTATCGCACTCCAACCTTTCTCCCCCTTCCCTCTTCTCTTAGATGTCGGCAAGGCGGCATGTGTATCCCTCTCCTTTTCCTCCCCCTCCTCCAGGCAGGTTTCACAATCAGGTAGTGTTGAGAACATGGCTGAGAAAAGTCGGGAATTTTTGACAAACTGTACCAATTTTGACTTCTTTTTGTGAACCAAATGGAAGAAGCAGCTATTCTAAATTAAGAATTATACATGGTTTGTTCATCAATGTTGTTTTTGTTGACTTTTTGAGCGTGTGATTGGTGGCGAACGGTAAAATCCGGACAGACGCAATTTCCTTCCTGGCCTGCAAATGCCTCGAGTCAATGTAATAAAAACAGAAGTCAGGACCTTTAACGTAATATCGGATGATCAAGTTGTTTGAATAACGGTTCCACCTACATATCAATGTCACGAAACACGAAGGGGCGGGCTTAAGTTTGGTAGAAATCGAAGAAAAAGAAGAAAATAAGAAGTACCGGAAGTTGTCTGTCCGCTAAATCGCGCTACTCTGAGGATTAATAAATGGCTATTTTCTCCACCTAAAATGCCATTCTTGATTTTGGGGGGGGGATGAAAACGATGTTTGGTGGTGTGTAGTTTTGATAAAAGCCGGCAAGCACACCACTTGAAGGTAAAATACGGCTCTGGCGTCTTTCTTACAGATTGCCGATTCAGTTCTGTCCGTGTGATCTACATTCGCAACTTCGCTTTTCTTGTGTAAATACACATCTTTCCAAAC
>JAWQFJ010001893.1:0-19110 GCA_034096865.1 Theodoxus fluviatilis | reverse complement strand
GTCCGGGCGTCTGTAAAAAACTTTAACATAGGATTTTTCTTGGAGACTATTAAGTCTATCAACACCCAATTTGGCATGATGGTGTAGGATGACAAGGTGTACAAAAACATACAAAGTGACTTGACCTTGCTTCAAGGTCAAGGTCGCAGGGGCCGTAAATGTTGTCTAAAAAACAGTCATTTTTCACATTTTCCCAAATTTCTCTGAAGTTTTTGAGATTGGATACCTGACCTATACATGGTATATAGGGCAAAGTAATCCCTATATTTTGATACCAGTTTGATTGACCTTGCTTCAAGGTCAAGGTCACAGGAGGTCTTTAAAGTTGGATTGTATACATATTTTGAAGTGACCTTGACCCTAAACTATGGAAGATAACTCTTCCAAACTTCATAAGATTGTAGTACACATGTTATACTTTCATACTAGGTGACCATTGTCGTTCGTCTGGGCGTCTGGGCAGCCGTCCGGGCAGCCGGGCGGCCGGGTGTCCTGTCGTCTGTAAAAAACTTTAACGTTGGATTTTTCTCGGAGACTATTAAGTCTATCAACACCCAATTTGGCATGATTGTGTAGGATGACAAGGCGTACAAAAACATACACAGTGACTTGACCTTGGTTCAAGGTCAAGGTCACAGGAGCTCTTTAAAGTTGGATTGTATACATATTTTGAAGTGACCTTGACCCCGATCTATGGAAGATAACTCTTCAAAACTTCATAACATTGTGGTACACATGTTATACTTTCATACTAGGTCACCCGTGTCGTCCGTCCGGGGGTCTGGGCGTCCGGGCGTCCGAGCGTCCTGCCGTCCGTAAAAACCTTTAACGTTGGATTTTTCTCGGAGACTATTAAGTCTATCAACACCCAATTTAGCATAATGGTGTATGATGACAAGGCGTACAAAAACATACACAGTGACTTGACCTTGCTTGAAGGTCAAGGTCGCAGGGGCCGTAAATGTTAAAAATCAGCCATTTTTCACATTTTCCCAATTTTCTCTGAAGTTTTTGAGATTGGATACCTGACCTATACATGGTATATAGGGCAAAGTAATCCCTATCTTTTGATACCAATTTGATTGACCTTGCTTCAAGGTCAAGGTCACAATAGGTCTTTAAAGTTGGATTGTATATATATTTTGAAGTGACCTTGACCCTGAACTATGGAAGATAACTCTTCCAAACTTCATAAGATTGTAGTACACATGTTATACTTTGATCATGAGACACATTTGGTCACATATCATCAAGGTCAAGGTCACTTTGACCCTAATGAAATGTGACCAAAATGGGGTAGTGAACCACTAAAATTGACCATCTCATGGTAGAAAGTGCCAATAAGCACCATTGTGCTTCCTATGTCTTGAATTAACAGCTTTGTGTTGCATGACCTTGGATGACCTTGACCTTGTGTCAAGGTCACATGTATTTTGGTAGGAAAAATGTGTAAAGCAATTCTTAGTATATGATGTCATTGCTAGGTTTAGTTGTTTGACCTTGACCTTGAAGGTCACCTGAAGGTCGAGGTCATGTAAAGGTCAAGGTCAAGCATGTGAGTCGTATGGGCTTTGCCCTTCTTGTTTAACTTTATCCCGCAATTAAACATAGGTTTCTGATATGAGTTCAATTTTTCTTCGTTCTGTAGTGTGTGTGCACTCATCAACTAGAAATAAACAGGTTTGGAAATGGTCAGGAAATCAGATTTACGGTAGTGTAAAGTCTCCTTTCCAAGCAACCAACCTTTATATGAATAGAAGTAATGCAGAGATGCTTGACACTATACTGGAAGAGGAACCCAGTTAAGTGATTGCTTATGGGGGAAGACTAGCTTCAGTCAGAGAACCCGTAGAGTTGGCATGATTCTCTCATAACTCATAACTCATATAACTCATATCATTTTATTAATCCATAAGGAAATTAAATTGGTCAACAGCATATATGGGTCATTAATGATTATGTTGTTGTTGTTGTTGCGTACCTGGGCTAAACACTCCCAGGATCACCAAAGTGGGTGAGATGATTGCGTGTGTGACTGTTTTTGAACACCCCACCATATAGGCAGCCACACTCTGTCTTCAGGGGATTTGATCTCTGTCTCCAGAGAATGGCAGTTGTTATGTTAGGAGCTTACCACGGCTGAAGATAATCCCCACATAACAGTACAACATAACAACATTTTGCTGTAGCCTTATTTTTTGGCTGGAGTCAGCAAATAACAACAGCCTTTGCCCAAGGCAAATTAATGATTATAAAAGTTATCTTATAATAAACTCAGAGAAACCATGATAATGAAATCAATTAATATGTATGACTACAATGCCCTCGTACTGGCACACAGCATGACACACCAACACATACATGCATACATCAGTGCTTCAGATTGTTGGCGCGCCCACGCCATTGGCGCATATTTTATCAGAATGGCGCGTTACTTTCAATGTGTATGCGCCAGCCGGGCGCGTCATAAAAATCGCCAACTTGTATCAATCCTCGGTCCATCTGTACCACTAAGCCACACCAAGCACATGTGGCCACACCACGGAGTACCAAAACCGACGCGAAAGTGCTGCTTTGCCTAGCATCGATGCATCGCTCTGTGTGATTGGCTAACAGCCAGCAGACAACCAATCAGCGAACATCTATCAGTTTACCTTGCAGAGACTCGCTCGATGTCGGCAAGGTGGCATGTGTATCCCCCTCCTTTTCCTCCCCCTCCTCCAGCGTTTAGTGGGTCAGTTATCTAGCAAGTTCAGAACTGAACTGAACTGATCTAGCAAACTGTCGTCTCTAAAAATATCTAAGTGCCGCGAACTCGTCGCGAGGAGGGCCTGGGGAGGGGGTAAAGAGGCAAGAAATTTAGAGCGGAGAAGGGGGAAAAGGGATAAAAGAGGGATAGGGGTGGGGCGGGTTTAAAGAGGGAAGAGATCTAGAGCGGAGAAGAAGAATAAAAAGAGAGGGGCGGGGGTGGGGAGTGGGGTGGGTTCAGCACCGTAAACCTAGTGTCACCCGAAGTGATAGTCAGGCTCGCTGTTGTTTTGGGTTTTGCGTGGTTTTGCTCTTGATATCGGTTGTGGAAATGTGAACCGTGAGAGTGTAAGGTTATATGCGTCAAACTTCTGGAAAGAAGGTGAATGAGCGAATATTAGAGGAGTGATTTTGTGTTTGACTGGTTGAAGCAGATCTCTGCTAGATTTCATTGTGTTAGGCCCTAAAACCAAGTTTGTTTAAACAAAACATCATGCTGCCAAGAAAGAATAGAGTGGGTTTTGAGTGATCATGACTCTGTGTCCACAGAACGAAATGTTAAAAGAGGCAATAAAACAACTGAAAGACACACAGCTTGACATGTGTTTGTTAATTTTTTTATTTTATGCTTTTTTAATTATTCATTTGTGTGTGAATGGGGGGCGGGATGCTGTAGGGGTGTCATGTGTGGGGTGGAGGGTCATTCTGTTTGAAATGAAGGTTCGATTGCTAATGACCCATGTTTTTCAAAATTGACCCATCATTTTGCCTGGCCATGGGTCATTGGGCCCATGAAGTCTGAAAACAATCTGAAGCACTGCAGATGGTGTTGGTTGGTCAGAAGCATTTCTCATCAATATATTGCACTTGACCACCATCCAGCTGTTATGCCTCTTTTCCAATGGACAACAATGATACATTTATACTGTAATGTTGCTTTAAATGAAATGTAGACACTCTGTGTGTGTGTGTGTGGTTGTGTGTCTGTCTGTCTGTCTGTCTGTCTGTCTGTCTGTCTGTCTGTCTGTCTGTCTGTCTGAGAGTGGTGTTTGTATCTGTTTTACCCTTGTACGAGTAGTTTGTGCATAATCAGTTACCGATTTATCAGTATATTGCTTTGTGTAAAAATATTATTCATTTTGATCTTTTTCTAGAATGAAGCCAGAAAGAAGAACCATGAGGAGGTAGTGGCAGAGGACGAACGGCTGAAAAGAGCCAAGAATTTTGAGTCAAAGAGGAAAAGGGTTGAATGGGAAGAGGAGGAGGAAAAGAAAAGAAAGGTATGATTTACTTTTCTTATCTCAACGTTTAAATTATCTTTTGTGACGATGCATTTTAATAAACTCCCTTCCCTGCTTCAAGTAGTGATTGATGTTTTGAGCAGGTAAAAGATAATCCATACAATTAGGCATTCCACATACTGCCCACATCTCTCGGCAATGATGATGATGATGATGACGACAACAATAGTAAATAATGACAATCCTGATTTAACTGCCTATTTTAATTTATTTTGGGGGACTTTCATTTCTGGCTGCTATAAAACAGCACTCGTCACATTTTTTGTGCAATGCAGTCACACCCGCCCCCCCCCCCCCCCCCCCCCCCCCTCCTCCCCCCCACCTCCTCCTTCCCCCCCCTCTCCTCCTTCCCCCCTCTTCTCCTTCCCCCATGTCCTCCTTCCCTCCCTCTCCTCCTTCCCCCCTCTCCTCCTTCCCCTCTCTCCTCCTTCCCCTCTCTCCTCCTTCCCCCCTCTCCTCCTTCCCCTCCTTCCCCTCCCTCTCCTCCTTCCCCTTCCTCTCCTTCTCCCCCTATCCTCCTTCTCCCCCTATCCTCCTTCCCCCCCTCTCCTCCTTCCCCCCCCCTCCTTCCCCCCCTCTCCTCCTTCCCCCCCCTCCTCCTTCCCCCCCTTCCCCCCCTCACCCCCTTCCTCCCTCCCCCCCCCCCCCCCCCCCCCTATCTCCCAATGTTGGTAGGTTTGTTGCCTCTGGTGCAGCAGTTAGAATGATTGCCCTCTGTTGCTTTTGGCTAGCAGTGGTGGTGTTAGAAGCTCTGTGGCTAGCAGTGGTGGTGTTAGAAGCTCTGTGGCTAGCAGTGGTGGTGTTAGAAGCTCTGTGGCTAGCAGTGGTGGTGTTAGAAGCTCTGTGGCTAGCAGTGGTGGTGTTAGAAGCTCTGTGGCTAGCAGTGGTGGTGTTAGAAGCTCTGTGGCTAGCAGTGGTGGTGTTAGAAGCTCTGTGGCTAGCAGTGGTGGTGTTAGAAGCTCTGTGGCTAGCAGTGGTGGTGTTAGAAGCTCTGTGGCTAGCAGTGGTGGTGTTAGAAGCTCTGTGGCTAGCAGTGGTGGTGTTAGAAGCTCTGTGGCTAGCAGTGGTGGTGTTAGAAGCTCTGTGGCTAGCAGTGGTGGTGTTAGAAGCTCTGTGGCTAGCAGTGGTGGTGTTAGAAGCTCTGTGGCTAGCAGTGGTGGTGTTAGAAGCTCTGTGGCTAGCAGTGGTGGTGTTAGAAGCTCTGTGGCTAGCAGTGGTGGTGTTAGAAGCTCTGTGGCTAGCAGTGGTGGTGTTAGAAGCTCTGTGGCTAGCAGTGGTGGTGTTAGAAGCTCTGTGGCTAGCAGTGGTGGTGTTAGAAGCTCTGTGGCTAGCAGTGGTGTTAGAAGCTCTGTGGCTAGCAGTGGTGGTGTTAGAAGCTCTGTGGCTAGCAGTGGTGGTGTTAGAAGCTCTGTGGCTAGCAGTGGTGGTGTTAGAAGCTCTGTGGATTCTAGATTTGAACCTTCAGGCAAGGTGCCAAATTCCCATCGCTCCTCCCCTCCCAGGAGTAAAATCAGGCACCTGTGATGGCTGCGATGAGGCACTGTGGTGTGTAAAACCTTTCCTGTGCCACCTTGAGCTGGCACTGCATTGAAATACTCCCTGGGAGTTTCCTTGCTGTCTGTCAGGTGCCTTTGAAGGATCCATCAACTGGTCTGAAAATCTGGGGTAAAGTGAACATTGGTTTTAGATCCACTGAGTTATAAGGCAATAGAACAAAGTTTGTTTCAGGTAGTGTGGCAGAAGAAAATAGGGTACATAGGTAGGAACTTTTTTCTCTCATTTTTTCTCCCCCTTTTTTTTTTGTTCAAAGGAAGCTTGCGGTTTTGTAGACATGTGAAAATGTTTCATATGGAAAACAAAGGTTTGTATTCTGAAAATGATTTTTAAAAAACACTACAATTTACAAAGATGATGTTTCAAGCACAACAACTGCAATTGAAGTTAATATCGATTTCTAGTGAAGGATTTACAAATTGTAGGTTTGTGCTATTTGTGTGTGAGGGTGTTGATTTTTTCCAGCAGGAAAAAAAGTGTAGGGTCGGTGGCAAAATTTAGAGTCGGTTGGGTGACCAGAGACAAACAACAATTTTGTTGTTGTTGGAGGGGGGCCTTTACATAGAATCAATATCTTCACCATCTAGAGGACTCTGCCATTTTGCAGAACAAGTGAATGTCTCTCAATCTCATGCTGTATTTCCTTCCCTCCTGCAGGAATGCGAGGAGAGGGGCGAAGACTATGACAGAGTCAAGCTCTTGGACATTGGTGCCGATGAAATAGAGCGATGGGAGCGCAAGAAGAAGAAGAAGAACCCAGACTCTGGCTTTGGTGGTAGGTAGAGGACTTGCCTCCTTGCTCTGTTCATACATTCTGTGAACCCGAGTCAGTAGTGACTCTGGCACAGTTTGCAATGAATGCTTTATAGACTTGACCCTTCGCATTACAGCATTGCTCCACAAATAGTTTGTTCTCATACTATTTTTTTCTCCATTTTTTGCAGAAATTGTTCAGATGTCAAAACTTGTTTCCATTTCAACACAAACATTTTATTTTATCGAATAAACGCTTGTTTATTGCCTCAACAAGAGTAAGTTTAGAGTTTTGTGCAAAATAGTCTTAGAACTACTTTAACGGCGTATGTCAGGGAGCAGATCGGCTATCCCACAAGCCTCTCATGTGACCTCCATTTGCATATTTCGGACGAAAACCTCCCATCACGTGATGTCAACTGGGCTAGAGACACTTTCGCCAGTAGGCGAAGTCTCTAGTGAACTAGAATGCTGTTCACATTCCTCTCTCTGATCTTGAGCTGCCTCCTGATCCTGTGTTGGTACAGGTAGTCTGGATTTGTAGCCTCAGAGCAAAGATGCTGGTGCAGGGCCTGATACAGGCGATTGCCTGGTTGGTACAGGTAGTCTGGATTTGTAGCCTCAGAGCAAAGGTGCTGGTGCAGGGCCTGATACAGGTGATTGCCTGGTTGGTACAGGTAGTCTGGATTTGTAGCCTCAGAGCAAAGGTGCTGGTGCAGGGCCTGATACAGGTGATTGCCTGGTTGGTACAGGTAGTCTGGATTTGTAGCCTCAGAGCAAAGGTGCTGGTGCAGGGCCTGATACAGGTGATTGCCTGGTTGGTACAGGTAGTCTGGATTTGTAGCCTCAGAGCAAAGGTGCTTGTGCAGGGCCTGATACAGGTGATTGCCTGGTTGGTACAGGTAGTCTGGATTTGTAGCCTCAGAGCAAAGATGCTGGTGCAGGGCCTGATACAGGCGATTGCCTGGTTGGTACAGGTAGTCTGGATTTGTAGCCTCAGAGCAAAGGTGCTGGTGCAGGGCCTGATACAGGTGATTGCCTGGTTGGTACAGGTAGTCTGGATTTGTAGCCTCAGAGCAAAGGTGCTGGTGCAGGGCCTGATACAGGTGATTGCCTGGTTGGTACAGGTAGTCTGGATTTGTAGCCTCAGAGCAAAGGTGCTGGTTCAGGGCCTGATACAGGTGATTGCCTGGTTGGTACAGGTAGTCTGGATTTGTAGCCTCAGAGCAAAGGTGCTGGTGCAGGGCCTGATACAGGCGATTGCCTGGTTGGTACAGGTAGTCTGGATTTGTAGCCTCAGAGCAAAGGTGCTGGTGCAGGGCCTGATACAGGTGATTGCCTGGTTGGTACAGGTAGTCTGGATTTGTAGCCTCAGAGCAAAGGTGCTGGTGCAGGGCCTGATACAGGTGATTGCCTGGTTGGTACAGGTAGTCTGGATTTGTAGCCTCAGAGCAAAGGTGCTGGTGCAGGGCCTGATACAGGTGATTGCCTGGTTGCCCTGGATTTGTAGCCTCAGAGCAAAGGTGCTGGTGCAGGGCCTGATACAGGTGATTGCCTGGTTGCCCTGGATTTGTAGCCTCAGAGCAAAGGTGCTGGTGCAGGGCCTGATACAGGTGATTGCCTGGTTGGTACAGGTAGTCTGGATTTGTAGCCTCAGAGCAAAGGTGCTGGTGCAGGGCCTGATACAGGTGATTGCCTGGTTGGTACAGGTAGTCTGGATTTGTAGCCTCAGAGCAAAGGTGCTGGTGCAGGGCCTGATACAGGTGATTGCCTGGTTGGTACACTACAGGTAGTCTGGATTTGTAGCCTCAGAGCAAAGGTGCTGGTGCAGGGCCTGATACAGGTGATTGCCTGGTTGGTACAGGTAGTCTGGATTTGTAGCCTCAGAGCAAAGGTGCTGGTGCAGGGCCTGATACAGGTGATTGCCTGGTTGGTACAGGTAGTCTGGATTTGTAGCCTCAGAGCAAAGGTGCTGGTGCAGGGCCTGATACAGGTGATTGCCTGGTTGGTACAGGTAGTCTGGATTTGTAGCCTCAGAGCAAAGGTGCTGGTGCAGGGCCTGATACAGGTGATTGCCTGGTTGGTACAGGTAGTCTGGATTTGTAGCCTCAGAGCAAAGGTGCTTGTGCAGGGCCTGATACAGGTGATTGCCTGGTTGGTACAGGTAGTCTGGATTTGTAGCCTCAGAGCAAAGATGCTGGTGCAGGGCCTGATACAGGCGATTGCCTGGTTGGTACAGGTAGTCTGGATTTGTAGCCTCAGAGCAAAGGTGCTGGTGCAGGGCCTGATACAGGTGATTGCCTGGTTGGTACAGGTAGTCTGGATTTGTAGCCTCAGAGCAAAGGTGCTGGTGCAGGGCCTGATACAGGTGATTGCCTGGTTGGTACAGGTAGTCTGGATTTGTAGCCTCAGAGCAAAGGTGCTGGTGCAGGGCCTGATACAGGCGATTGCCTGGTTGGTACAGGTAGTCTGGATTTGTAGCCTCAGAGCAAAGGTGCTGGTGCAGGGCCTGATACAGGTGATTGCCTGGTTGGTACAGGTAGTCTGGATTTGTAGCCTCAGAGCAAAGGTGCTGGTGCAGGGCCTGATACAGGTGATTGCTTGGTACACTACAGGTAGTCTGGATTTGTAGCCTCAGAGCAAAGGTGCTGGTGCAGGGCCTGATACAGGTGATTGCCTGGTTGGTACACTACAGGTAGTCTGGATTTGTAGCCTCAGAGCAAAGGTGCTGGTGCAGGGCCTGATACAGGTGATTGCCTGGTTGGTACAGGTAGTCTGGATTTGTAGCCTCAGAGCAAAGGTGCTGGTGCAGGGCCTGATACAGGTGATTGCCTGGTTGGTACAGGTAGTCTGGATTTGTAGCCTCAGAGCAAAGGTGCTGGTGCAGGGCCTGATACAGGTGATTGCCTGGTTGGTACAGGTAGTCTGGATTTGTAGCCTCAGAGCAAAGGTGCTGGTGCAGGGCCTGATACAGGTGATTGCCTGGTTGGTACAGGTAGTCTGGATTTGTAGCCTCAGAGCAAAGGTGCTGGTGCAGGGCCTGATACAGGTGATTGCCTGGTTGGTACAGGTAGTCTGGATTTGTAGCCTCAGAGCAAAGGTGCTGGTGCAGGGCCTGATACAGGTGATTGCCTGGTTGGTACAGGTAGTCTGGATTTGTAGCCTCAGAGCAAAGGTGCTGGTGCAGGGCCTGATACAGGTGATTGCCTGGTTGGTACAGGTAGTCTGGATTTGTAGCCTCAGAGCAAAGGTGCTGGTGCAGGGCCTGATACAGGTGATTGCCTGGTTGGTACAGGTAGTCTGGATTTGTAGCCTCAGAGCAAAGGTGCTGGTGCAGGGCCTGATACAGGTGATTGCCTGTTTGGTACAGGTAGTCTGGATTTGTAGCCTCAGAGCAAAGGTGCTGGTGCAGGGCCTGATACAGGTGATTGCCTGGTTGCCCTGGATTTGTAGCCTCAGAGCAAAGGTGCTGGTGCAGGGCCTGATACAGGTGATTGCCTGGTTGGTACAGGTAGTCTGGATTTGTAGCCTCAGAGCAAAGGTGCTGGTGCAGGGCCTGATACAGGTGATTGCCTGGTTGGTACAGGTAGTCTGGATTTGTAGCCTCAGAGCAAAGGTGCTGGTGCAGGGCCTGATACAGGTGATTGCCTGGTTGCCCTGGATTTGTAGCCTCAGAGCAAAGGTGCTGGTTCAGGGCCTGATACAGGTGATTGCCTGTTTGGTACAGGTAGTCTGGATTTGTAGCCTCAGAGCAAAGGTGCTGGTGCAGGGCCTGATACAGGTGATTGCCTGGTTGGTACAGGTAGTCTGGATTTGTAGCCTCAGAGCAAAGGTGCTGGTGCAGGGCCTGATACAGGTGATTGCCTGGTTGGTACAGGTAGTCTGGATTTGTAGCCTCAGAGCAAAGGTGCTGGTGCAGGGCCTGATACAGGTGATTGCCTGGTTGGTACAGGTAGTCTGGATTTGTAGCCTCAGAGCAAAGGTGCTGGTGCAGGGCCTGATACAGGTGATTGCCTGGTTGGTACAGGTAGTCTGGATTTGTAGCCTCAGAGCAAAGGTGCTGGTGCAGGGCCTGATACAGGCGATTGCCTGGTTGGTACAGGTAGTCTGGATTTGTAGCCTCAGAGCAAAGGTGCTGGTGCAGGGCCTGATACAGGTGATTGCCTGGTTGGTACAGGTAGTCTGGATTTGTAGCCTCAGAGCAAAGGTGCTGGTGCAGGGCCTGATACAGGTGATTGCCTGGTTGGTACACTACAGGTAGTCTGGATTTGTAGCCTCAGAGCAAAGGTGCTGGTGCAGGGCCTGATACAGGTGATTGCCTGGTTGGTACAGGTAGTCTGGATTTGTAGCCTCAGAGCAAAGGTGCTGGTGCAGGGCCTGATACAGGTGATTGCCTGGTTGGTACAGGTAGTCTGGATTTGTAGCCTCAGAGCAAAGATGCTGGTGCAGGGCCTGATACAGGTGATTGCCTGGTTGGTACAGGTAGTCTGGATTTGTAGCCTCAGAGCAAAGATGCTGGTGCAGGGCCTGATACAGGTGATTGCCTGGTTGTACCTGGATTTGTAGCCTCAGAGCAAAGATGCTGGTGCAGGGCCTGATACAGGTGATTGCCTGGTTGGTACAGGTAGTCTGGATTTGTAGCCTCAGAGCAAAGGTGCTGGTGCAGGGCCTGATACAGGTGATTGCCTCAGAGCAAAGGTGCTGGTGCAGGGCCTGATACAGGTGATTGCCTCAGAGCAAAGATGCTGGTGCAGGGCCTGATACAGGTGATTGCCTCAGAGCAAAGATGCTGGTGCAGGGCCTGATACAGGTGATTGCCTCAGAGCAAAGATGCTGGTGCAGGGCCTGATACAGGTGATTGCCTCAGAGCAAAGGTGCTGGTGCAGGGCCTGATACAGGTGATTGCCCGGGGCAACCAGATATGGAAAAGTTGATCTAGACTTGCCCAAATGGGCAACCAAATTTTCATCTGATCTGTTGTAGAATGAAACCACACAATGGCTTGAAAACTGTTGACACAAAATGACACGGCTGCGCAGGCAGCCTCTGAACCGGCTGTTTAGTTTGCCCGACCCTCGTAATGATTCTGCATACATGTTCCATGCTAAATACATTTTTCAAGTAAGAGATATACTGATATTTATTTTACTAGTGTAATTACTATTGTGGGGCAAACATTTTTCCGGCCAGTGGATTTTGCTTTCACTAGTTTCAGGCAAGTGAATTTTCAGTGGACTTGCCCAATTGGGCAAGCATGATTTGAGAAGTTGTGTCAGACCCTGTGGTGCCAATTCCCCCTGTAGTTTCGGGGTAAGAATTGACCCACCGCGTCTACCTACAAGATTCGTAGGAGGCGAATAACTAGGGACACCGTGACTTGATTAGCGTTTACTCCAAACTGCTCTAACTAATTTCATGCTTAACGTTCTTATATAGCCTACAAAGGCTAATAGGCCGTAAAACACCAACCAACTGTGGTGCCAAGACCAGTAAAATGGTTGTCACGTATAGTGAATTGCCACATGATTAAAATGTAATTTTGTACTTTGTAGTTCTAATGTTACAAATTTTGTGTTAAGAATCTTTTGGGGATTTAGAGAATTGAGCTTGATACATAAGTCTTTTGAATCATTCTTACGTTTGATTTGAGTTCTTATATTTGCACTACAACATGAAAATTAGATGTAGCTTTACACTATTGAACTCTCAATTGCACTGAAATCTGAACTGGATAAAAACCCATGTGTTAAAAGGAACAATTACAACATTTTGCTAAACATAGGCATGTATCAAATTAGCATGTTGCTTCTTGCTGTAAATCTATTATTCTAGTTTATGCTAAGTATGCCATCTTAATGCATGAAAATATGGGTCAAAAGATTGGGGGGGGAAAGCATTGAATGATATGGTCGGGATCTTGATTGGTTTTGCTGTGGTGATTGCAGACTATGAGCAAGCAACGTTTCGCCAGTACCAGAGACTGACCAAGCAGATCAAGACTGACTCCAGGGAGTACGATCGGCAAAGGGAACAGCTGTGAGTATGCCTTCTCTCTCTCTCCAGCTGCATGCCTGCATGTGGATCCTCATAAGTAGCCCATGCAGTTTGCCTGACAATGACATTTGGAATCACATGCTTTCCATGTGAAATGGCACTGAAGAATGTGAGAGACAGAGGGAATGGAATGCTTGTGGAAATGTCACCCCTCTCACCTAGTTCACAGCTGAGACATCAACTCTTATTTGTGGATACAACAGTGAAGTTGCATTCATGCTTGCTTAGTAAGGTACATACAGATTTTTACAGTTAAAGCTGTAAATAAAAACATTAGCTTCTTTTTTTGACTCACATGCGAAGCAAAAGTGAGTCTATGTACTCACCCTTTTCGTCCGTCCGGGCATCCGGGCGTCCGAAAACTTTAACGTTGGATTTTTCTCGGAGACTATTAAGTCTATCAATACCAAATGTGGCATGATGGTGTATGATGACAAGGCCTCAAAAAACATACATTGTGACTTGTCCTTGCTTCAAGGTCAAGGTCGCAGGGGCCATAAATGTTGTCTAAAAAACAGTCATTTTAAACATTTTCTCAATTTTCTCTGACGTTTTTGAGATTGGATACCTGACCTATATATGGTATATAGGGCAAAGTAATCCCTATCTTTTGATACCAGTTTGGTTGACCTTGCTTCAAGGTCATAGGAGCTCTTCAAAGTTGGATTGTATACATATTTTGAAGTGACCTTGACCCTGAACTGTGGAAGATAACTGTTTCAAACTTAATAATTATGTGGGGCACATGTTATACTTTCATCAAGAGACACATTTGGTCACATATCATCAAGGTCAAGGTCACTTTGACCCTTATGAAATGTGACCAAAATGGGGTAGTGAACCACTAAAAGTGACTATATCTCATGGTAGAAAGTGCCAATAAGCACCATTGTGCTTCCTATGTCTTGAATTAACAGCTTTGTGTTGCATGACCTTGGATGACCTTGACCTTGGGTCAAGGTCACATGTATTTTGGTAGGAAAAATGTGTAAAGCATTTCTTAGTGTATGATGTCATTGGTAGGTTTAGTTGTTAGACCTTGAAGGTCACCTGAAGGTCAAGGTCATATAAACAGACCTGTTTACCTTAAGTTGTGCAAAATAGGGAGATGGCGACTCAAAAATTGGGAGATTTCAATAAAAAGCGGGAGATTTTTATTTTTAGATGTGTGTACCATCCCAGGTCACAAACTTCATAACAATTTAATACAAATCAGCTGAAAGTGGAATAAAAAACTCAGAAATCAGCTGAAACGCCAATAAGTCCCATCTCTGATCAGGGAGGCGAAAAGTCAAATTCTCTCTCTTCCGCGCGCCGGCGCTCACTCTCTCTCTCGTGCGCGCGCTCTGTCTCTCTCTCGCTTGCTCGCTCTCTCTCTCTCTCTCTCTCTCTCTCTCTCTCTCTCTCTCTCTCTCTCTCTCTCTCGCACGCGCGCGCTCTTTCTCTCGCGCTCTCGCGCGCTCTCTCTCTCGCGCGCGCACGCGCAAGTTCTCTCTCTCGTGCGCGCACAAGTTCTCTCTCTCTCTCTCTCTCTCTCTCTCTCTCTCTCTCTCTCTCTCTCTCTCTTTCTCTCTCATTCTTGCCTCCGTGGCTCACGTTGATGTCTTTTTTGCAGAACGTGCAAAACCCGCGTGATTGCGATTTAGACGATGGGCGAAATGCCGGGAATTCGGATTTTCACTCAGCCTTCCACTTTGCGTTGTACTTTACTCTCTTTCTGCTTCTGACATCAGTGGACTTTCTTTTCTCATCCTCTGTGTCACACTCACTGTCGGATTCAGAATCGGTTCCGCGATTCTTTCTCATTGACTTTTCAATCGACGCCATCATTCGGATCGGTCAAGCAAAATGGCGGCTATTCCAGATTGTAAACTGGCTCTCGATTGGACAAAGGCCCTGACTCAACCAATCAAACAAATTGTACTGCAGATCGGCAGAACGACCTTCAGTGGTGTAGTAGAAAGTTCGGATCGTCATGTAAACGCTTCGGAAACGAAATAAACCTTTCAAAATTTTTCATTTTCGGGAGATCGGTGAAAAAAAAATCGGGAGATTTACAAAGCTAGCGGGAGGTCGGGAAATAGGGTCTGAAATCGGGAGTCTCCCGCTAAAATCGGGAGAGTAAACAGGTCTGTATAAAGGTCAAGGTCAAGCATGTGAGTCATATGGGCTTTGCCCTTCTTGTTCTTTTTCTTCTTCTTTTTTTCTTATTTCTTTTTCTTATTTTTTTTTCTTTTTCCCCCCCCCTTTTAAAAAATGAATTGTAAGTCCCTGTAATGCCTTCTCCACCCTCTCTTCTCTGCCAATCTCAGGCTACTTTCATTGTTTCTTTGCAAGACAGCCGATTAAACTGTCCATCTATATTACTTTACAGGGACTTAAGAGTTAACCCATGAAGAGTAGCCTAAGATAGGCGGAGAATGGCGGAACAGGAATACTAGTCATGGGTGGAGAAAGGCTCTTCAGGGACTTAAGAGTTAATTGGAATCATCTTGATCAATTACAACAGATGTATGTCTTAGGACACTGACTGCCATGCTCACTACCTTCAGGTTTGTTTCAACAGCACAGTATTGTAATTTGTAGTGAGGTTGAGATCTGGAACCCTAGAGGCTGTGCTGAGTTTCAAAGGCAGGCCACTTGCAAGCCACTTGCAAGTCGGTGTCAACACATGTCAACATTTGATAGCTTAGTTTTACATCTGCAGATATTGACACATGTTGACACAGGCCTCTGCTTGCAAATAGCTTGCTTCCATGTAACTTGAGCCATGTTCATCCTTTGTAAGGGTTAACTGTGACCACTCTGCTGTTTGCTTGCAGGGGCGATGACTTTTATGTAACTCGTGTCTTGATCAACCTTTGTAAGGGTTGAGGGTGACTGCTGTGCTGTCTGCTTGCAAATAGCTTGCTTCCATGTAACTCGAGCTATGTTCATCCTTTGTAAGGGTTAACTGTGACCACTCTGCTGTCTGCTTGCAGGGGCGATGACTTTTATGTAACTCGTGTCTGGATCAACCTTTGTAAGGGTTGAGGGTGACCGCTGTGCTGTCTGCTTGCAAGTGGCTTGCTTCCATGTAACTCGTGCCTGGGTCAGCCTTTGTAAGGGTTGAGGGTGACTGCTGTGCTGTCTGCTTGCAGGGGCGATAACTTCTATGTAACTCGTGTCTGGGTCAGCCTATGTAAGGGTTGAGGGTGACCGCTGTGCTGTCTGCTTGCAGGGGCGATAACTTCTATGTAACTCGTGTCTGGGTCAGCCTTTGTAAGGATTGAGGGTGACCGCTGTGCTGTCTGCTTGCAGGGGCGATAACTTCTATGTAACTCGTGTCTGGGTCAGCCTTTGTAAGGATTGAGGGTGACCGCTGTGCTGTCTGCTTGCAGGGGCGATGACTTTTATGTAACTCGTGTCTGGGTCAGCCTTTGTAAGGATTGAGGGTGACCGCTGTGCTGTCTGCTTGCAAGTGGCTTGCTTCCATGTAACTCGTGCCTGGGTCAGCCTTTGTAAGGATTGAGGGTGACTGCTGTCACACACACACACACACACACAGTATTGAAATATAGAGGGAAAGAGGAGCTGGGCAGGTAACATTTGTGTTGGAGTAAAGAGCGTGTGGAAAAGAAACATGGAGGACAGAGAAGGAGTAGAAGGAAGGAAGAGGAGAAGGAGGAGGGGGAGGCTAGTGGAGGGATAAGCAGACAAAAGAAATTTGAGGAAGAAAATGTAGGAAAGGAGGAAAGCGATAAAATCAAGAAGGAAGGAATGAAGAAAGTGAAAGTATACACTAGTTGCATAAAAAGGAACTAATTACACTCCCCATCATTAATTTCAGGATTGACAAGAGGTCCAAATACAGCCGACGACGCACATTCGATGAGGACGCCGACATTGACTACATCAACGAGCGCAACATGAAGTTCAACAAGAAGCTGGAACGATTCTACGGGACCTACACAGCGGAGATCAAGCAGAACCTGGAGAGAGGCACTGCTGTGTAGCAGACATGGAGCTCGGCACCAAAGTCTGGTCTTGCACCAGACTGACCTGTGAACTCTGTAAATAGCCCGACTCTTTGTCTTGTCTAATGTCCTCTTTTATGTCATGTTAGGCGATGTGATGTCATGAATTTGTTTCTTGAATAAATCTGGTCTTCTAGCAAAGGAATGTTTTTTGTGATTGATTATTGGAGAATAACAATGAATTTGGTCAGGAGTTTTAGGTGGGGGACATGGCATACAAAAACAGATTAATAGAAAACAAATCATTGCTCAGCAAGTATGAAACCCATGCCAATGATATTTCATACAGAATACAAACTCACTGCAAGGTATATTCAGACAAAAGTTTATTGCTGAAGACTGAATTGTTCATGTGTAATAAAATGACTGAAAAATAAACATATCAATTTTCTCCCCTCCATCAAATTTTAATGAACAATCTTTTAATGATCAGCAATGATTGTAAACAAAGAAGAAGGTCTATATTACACAATAAGATATCATAAGTGGATTACTTACACTTATTATAAATATTTTTAGTGGAATTTAGTACAAGTAACCAAAACATGCTCCCAGCATGATGTTCATGACCAATGACCTTGCATAGCCCACTGGAGAAGATAGATCGTAAAACTGCACCCATCTTATTTAATTAATTAACCCCATCTAGGGATAGCCGCACTTTGTGAGTGTGTGGCTAGCCCAGGACCAGACGCCAAAGAAACCCGACAACCTTGTTATAAGATCAGGAGGTTATCTCCCTTTGACGTGAAGCTTGTGTCTACTGGAGGAAGCTGACTTGGCAGTTACATCCTCATCATTTCAACGAACTGCTTTCAGTTGGTGTTATATATCATGCTACTTTTAATGCGTTCACTTGCAAACTTTCACTGTGGAGGAGCACTCTAAACCAGCTAAGCAGCAACTTGTCGAAATTAATTAACCGATGCTAGTGTAACAGTAGCCGCATTGCATAGAAGCGAGGTCTCACGAGGCATAGGCCGCTGTCAATACGTGTCAACATTCTATTGCCTTCACGGTACATCTGCTTTCATCATGTTGACACCGGCCTATTCCTCGCAAAATCTTGGCTTTCCTCGCGTCTAAGCAACGCGCCCCAGATGCGTTGGTGACTATTTTGATGGTGGTCCGTCGGGGTCGACGAAGGCAGGAATGCTTGGGCTCACAGCTCTACTGGTCTGTCCGAGTGTGACCTAGCAGACCAATGCACACCCATTGACCCAAGGTCACTGGGTGCCTTGGAATTTCTCTGAGGCCCCTCTTAATCGCAGCCTTCCTCCGTTTCCTGTCTCAGGCGAGGTGAGCGCGCTGATTGTCCTCAAATGAGAAGACTGCTCTGTTTATGGACGCACACCGGTATGATATGTCTGGCGCAGACCTCTAACTGCCTTAAAATGGAGGTTTGCCACATTGCTGGGAGTGTTCCTACACAGACCTTGAAGCTCGTTTGGGACCACCCTGCATGGCTTCTATAGTCTTCTAATAAGACTCCATACAGAATTTATGTAGTTATAGGGACATATTTCATAAAAGACGAAGTGTGTGTGTGTGTGTGTGTGTGTGTGTGTGTGTGTGTGTGATGTGTTTGTGTGTGAGAGAGAGAGAGGGGTGGGTGGTGGGGACGGACAGAGACAGGCAGGTAGGCAGGCAGAGACAGACAGATGGAGAGGGAGGGAGGGAGGGATGGAGAGAGAGAGAGAGAGAGAGAGAGAGAGAGAGAGACAGCAGGATTAAAATAGGATGGACATACAGTACAACCCTCTTAACACGAACTCAAGCAGCTTAATTAACACGAATTTTCGGATAAACCGAAATGATTCTCTGTCCCCGGCCAGCTACGCTCTTTATTTCAACAAATTTAACTAACTTAAAACAAATTCGGATCAGATGAAACCTCGGATAACGCGAAGCGTTTCTCCGTCCCCTGAGAATGCATTCTGTGAACCCGTAGGCGAAGTCTCTAGTGAACTAGAATGCTGAGGATGCCAACCTCGGATATGGCGAAACCTCGGATAACGGGAAGCGTTTTTCTGCCCCCTGTGAATGTGAACCTCGGATTAGACGAAACGTCGGAAACCTTATACTAGCTTTCTTCAGCTCCTGGAATAACAATCACCGATAATAAAATTTAAAAACACCATGAAAATAAAGTCAAGGTGTCTGAATTCAGCAACAGCTTCGCTAAATTTCCCGCTCATCACCGCTTGCAAGCGCTGACGAGACGGTGGTTTCGTCAGCGCCATTCTGTAAACCCGAGTCAGTAGTACTTTTGCCGGTAGGCAAAATCTCTAGTTTACTAGAATGTCGTCAGACACCTAACCTCATGCACATATCGAGGCTCTGGGAGTTACTTCCCTTGTTTGTGGGACCAGCCCGGGCATCTTTCAGAATGCCGAGTAACAAGCGCTGTGCTTGGGGACAAAGTTAAACGGATGATAGATACCCTGAACGCTTGTTGGCGTCAAATTCATTCCATTTGTGAAACCGGGAAAGTATATGTACCATCTAGATCGTTGCCTTCGCTGGTTAAAAGCCTGCAATCGCCCAGCAAACTAGCTGAACGTAGACACAATCACGTGGCACTGTTGTAGTTACAAGTACATTTGCCTTACACAGTGCTCGAAGTGGAGCGCCTAATGTAACAGCGTTGTTGTGATATGTTTCTACCCGCAAATACACAGCAA
>JAWQFJ010001892.1:159187-171272 GCA_034096865.1 Theodoxus fluviatilis | reverse complement strand
GTTTTTGCACGGAGGGCAAGGCCATTTATGGGGGACGCCAGAAAAAAGGTCGCCGCGTGACCACGGCGGACTGGAAATTTTCCATAGGCAAAACAGTCACTGCGCATGCCCGGCTCTCTGCCGCACTAGCAGGCCAGCCCACGCGATCATTCCAGCTTCAGAACGAGGGACGGAACGCACGCCTTTACAGTCTTGCGAGTATCTCATTTTCTCATTTCTACACAATGTGTGCAAAACATTTTACGCTCTCATTCGCCTGATTCCTGACATTTGTTCATTTTACAATGTCGCCTGATTCCTGACATTTGTTCATTTTACAATGTCGCCTGATTCCTGACATTTGTTCATTTTACAATGTCGCCTGATTCCTGACATTTGTTCATTTTACAATGTGCGCAAAAACTTTATGATCATTACCGGGGTGCCACACTGCCTGGAAACTTATTCCTGACATTTGTTCATTTTACAATGTGCGCAAAAACTTTATGATCATTACCGGGGTGCCACACTGCCTGAAAACTAGCGTTGTCGGCTCTTGTGCTCTCAGGCGCTCGGTACAATAGAAGGGAGGCGCCTTTGCTCTCCCACCCGCTCGAATTGTGGTCTTGCTTGCTATTTTGGTGCTCCAGCGCACATTCCAGTGGAAAGGGCATCTCGTCTGCTGTGCGAGGCCGCGGTTTGCCTCCCAGTCCAGGCGAGAGGCACCTTTGCTCTCCCACCCGCTGGAATTGTGGTCTTGCTTGGTTTAAGTTTTGCGCTCCAGCGCACATTCCAGTGGAAAAGGCATCTCGCCTGCTGTGCGGGGCCGCGGGTGCCTCCCAGTCCAGGAGAGAGGCGCCTTTGCTCTCCCACCTGCTGGAATTGTGGTCTTGCTTGCTTTTTTGCGCTCCAACGCACATTCCAGTGGAAAAGGCATCTCGTCTGCTGTGCGGGGCCGCGGGTTGCCTCCCTGTCCAGGCGAGAGGCGCCTTTGCTCTCCCACCTGCTGGAATTGTGGTCTTGCTTGCTTTTGCTTGCTTTTTGGCGCTCCAGCGCACATTCCAGTGGAAAGGGCATCTCGTCTGCTGTGCGGGGCTGCGAGTTGCCTCCCAGTCCAGGCAAGAGGCGCCTTTGCTCTCCCACCCGCTGGAATTGTGGTCCTGCTTGCTTTTTTGGCGCTCCAGCGCACAGTAATTTGCGACGAGAAGAATGGGCAAAATTGCCCACACACCCGCAAAACACAAAACCCACGCACCCACCAAACCAGTTATCTGTAAAACACAAAGGGCCACTTTCCACCTCGTCAGGCGAGGAGACAGTAAACAAGATAACGTCCGACTCTCGGCGGCGCTTGCATGGCCCCTGACTTTGTCGTGTTTGCGTCCCGCCACACACCCCTTCACCCCCCCCCTTTTTTCCCAGAGCGTGGAGGGATGGGTCTTCTCGCTGTCCCTCAAAACATTTTCCCACCCTTGTTTCCCCCCTTATCTTGGTGGAGTTCCCCGTGGCCTACTTCGACCCTGGGACAGGGTCGTTTTCATTTGCTGGTCACAGGATGATGCTATTACAGTACTATGGTATTGCCTATCCTCCGGGCGGAAAAACCTTTATTATACCATAAGCGCATACACCACGCCCTCGGCTCTCCTCACCCACCGACTACCATGCTGCCGTCTGCCATTGCTCTCTTTCAGTGCCACCCACACGCAGAGCCTCGGCGGGAGGGCGGGGAGCCGCCAGGCGTAACCTGAGCCGCCCGAGGAGGTTTTCCCCCGAGCCTGCCCCCCCATCACGCCCTACTCTCCAGCCCGACGAGCGGCCGGGGACCGCGTTGGCTGACGAGATGCCGCCCAACAACAATGCGTCTGCTGGGGGTCGAGAGGCCGCCAGTCGACCACGAAAACGCCGGAGGACCACAGCGGCTGCCTCCAACCTGTCCACACCTCCACCCGGGGCTCTGCAGCCTGCCCCCTCTCCCCTCCTGGACGAAAGTCACGTGGCTGCGGTGGCCGACTTGGTGCTGGCGCGTATTCTGCCCGCCATCCACAGCGCTCTCCGTGGCACAGCTCCCGGGCCACCTGCTCCTTCCGCTCCCCCACCCCGGCCCTCCCCAGCTCCGGCGAACGCGGTCTTCGGACACGGGGTTATTGCGGAGGATGTCACCACCCACTCCCATACTCCTGCCAACACAGCCCTCGGATCTCTCATCACCCCGTCGACTCAGGCCAACACGGACTTTGGCCCTGCGGTCGTCGCGGCGGCTCTCGCCACCCCCGGCCTCCTCACAGGTGCGGGTGCGTCATCCTTCCAGCTGACCCCCCCCTCTCTTACATCCCCGCAACCAGCCCCCCTCACCGCCTCCATCCCGGTGTCCACACACATCCCCATCAAAATAAAAACACAGGTGTGGGAGGGGAAATATGTTGACTTCCACGCTCTCGTTAGGCCCGATTCCGATCCGTCTCGACTGCACCTAGCCTTTCAGCAAGACGACACTGGTCGTTTGCTAGTTGTCCCAGCTTCCTCCTCCACAAAACCCCCTCTTTCCTTCTATCAGTGGCTGGGGGCTTGGAACGTTTTCTCCGCAATCCTGGGCGAACAACCCCTAGTTCCACCCCCGGACCTCTCCCAGCACTTTCAAACTGTCTTCTCGCTGTTTCAGAAGGGTGGGAACTGGCGTCTTTACGACGAACGCTTTCGGCAATTGCTAGAGAGCAAGCTAGCCGCTTGGGGTCACACCCATCTCGAGCTCTTCCTGCAGGCCTCCCTCGATCGGCGCTCTCCTCAGGAAGCGGTACCCTCCACTTCACTCAGAAACCCCAGTCATGTCCCCCGGGGAGCCTGCAGGTCCTTCCACACTAAAGGCTCCTGCCCATCTGGCGCACACTGCCAATACCAACACAAATGCTTCCGCTGTCTGGGTCCCCACCCAGCCTCTCACTGCCGTGGTGGGGGGTGGGGCCCTCCCCGCCTCTTGCCGCGTTTCCTCTCGCCCGGTGCCTCACCGTCCACCAACTCTCGCTCTCCTAGGGTCACCACGGCTCTGTCCGCCGCACAATCACCATCCTTTCGAATCTCTCACAACTCGCGCACCCACCCACAGCTGCCCGGCCCGTCTCAGCGACCCTCTCCCCACCTCAGTTCGAGTTGACCGACTCGCCCACTGGCTGTCCGGTTACACACCGTCCTTACGCTCTACCTTACTCACAGGTTTCGCGGAGGGGTTCCAGGTGGGTTTCACAGGTACGGCCTCTCACCCCATACCACCCAACCTCAAATCCACCCTGGATCTGCCCGCTTTGGTCTCTCAAAAACTCCTCAAGGAAGCTTCCCTCGGTCGCATTGCTGGTCCGTTCTCTCAACCGCCCTTTCCAAACATGGTTTTCTCCCCTCTCGGATTGGTCCCTAAGAAACAACCCGGCGCTTACCGCCTCATCCACCATCTGTCCTTTCCACAAGGTAGCTCCATCAACGACGGAATTTCCAGTGATTTTTCTCGAGTTTCTTTTCAATCCATTGACCACGCAGTTTCACACATCCTCTCCGCCCAACGGGGCTGCTACTTAGCAAAAACGGACATTGCCGACGCCTTCCGCATTGTTCCGCTTCACCCCTCTCAATACCCTCTCTTCGGCATGCATTGGGAAAATAGCTTTTTCTACGACAAATGTCTCCCGATGGGTTGCAGTTCCAGCTGCCGCTTATTCGAAACACTCAGTTCCGCCCTTCACTGGATAGCCGTGCACAAACTTGGCATTGCGGGCACAGTGCATGTCCTAGACGATTTCCTCTTCATTGCACCCGCAGAAGAGGCCTGCTACCACCACCTTCAGGCATTTCAATCAGCCTGCGAAGACATTGGTGTCCCCCTCGCACCTGCTAAGACTCATCCCCCCTCTACCACCATGACTTTTTTGGGATACGAGTTAGACACTGTGCTGCTCGAGGCTAGGCTCCCCCTTGACAAACTGTCTTCTTGCTCAGATGCCATCGATCGCTGTCTCCACCGCCCCAAACTCACTTTGAAAGAGCTGCAGTCAATCATCGGCACTCTGAATTTTGCATGTGGAGTAGTACGCCCTGGCAGACTGTTTCTCCGGCGCCTTATCAACTTAACTATCGGGGTTCGGAGCCCACACCATTTCATTCGGATCACCCGATCTGCAAAGGCCGACCTTCTGACCTGGCTGTCCTTCCTCCGGAAATTCAATGGCAAGTCCATGCTTTTGCACCAACGGTGGTTGACATCGCCTGTGTTACACCTGTACACGGACGCTTCCTCTTGGGGTTATGGAGCGGTATTCGGCCGGCGCTGGCTCTTCGGGGCGTGGACGGACGAGTGGAAACTCCGCAACATTACGCTCCTGGAACTTTACCCCATCCTGCTTGCTCTCCAAACTTGGAAATCAGTTCTCAACAACTCTTGCATTCGCATGCACACAGATAACCTGGCTTTGGTTCACATTATCAACAAACAGTCATCCAAGGACACGTTGATCATGTCCCTCATTCGCCCCTTGGTCCTGGTGTGCTTGGAGTATAACATTCTCTTCCAGGCGCAGCATGTTCCCGGCAAGGACAACGTGCTGGCGGATCTTCTCTCCCGCCATCAACTGGTGGCCTTCAAACGCGCCGCTCCGGACGCCCATCCTGTCCCGGAACCCATACCTCCCCTCCCACCCTTGACGCCTTGAAGGCATCCGTCAATTCCCTTCTCCACAGGTCACTCGCTCCGTCCACACAGGTGTCCTACAAGCGTAGCTGGGTCCTCTTCATATCCTTTGCACTCGACTACGACCTCAGCACGTCCCTACCCGTTTCTCCTGATCATCTGGCCCTTTTCATTGCCTTTCTAGTGGCAAAAACCTATGCTCCTTCCACCATTTCTTCCTGCATCTCAGCCATCGGGTACATGCACCGCCTCAACGGCCTGTCTGATCCCTCTGGAACCTGCTATATTCGGCAGCTACTCCGCGCTTGCCATAGAGGCGCTCATCCCGCGGACTCTAGATTACCCATCACTCTGCCCCTGCTCGAGCGGCTCCTTGCCGCCCTCGACCACTCCACGACGCCCGGGTACCAACGCTGTCTCTTCAAGGCCATGTTCTGCCTCGCCTTCCACGCGCTTCTCCGGCTGGGCGAGATAACCATCTCCAGCCCAACCGCCCACAATCCACACCTACTCCAATATGATCAAATTCTTTTTACTCCCGCTCACATGACACTCACTTTCCGTTCCTTCAAGCACTCCAACGGTCAGCCGTTCACCCTCAAGGTCTATCCCCAAGCACACTTCCCTTCGTGCCCCGTCACACACATGGAGCTCTACCTGAACCTTCGGGGGCCCCTCCCTGGCCCACTCTTCCAGTCCATGTCGAGATCCCCAATCCTTCGATCAATTTTTACTTCTCAACTCCAGGCCGCTCTGGCCTTCTGTCAGCTCGACACAAGCGCCTTCAAAGGGCATAGCTTCCGTATCGGGGCCGCCTCTACAGCGGCACAACAAGGTCTATCGGATGAGCAAATCCGCATGCTCGGCCGTTGGAGGTCTTCCGCCTTCCGCCGTTACATCCGATGCTCCTCCGGTGTCTCAGCTCTGCAGTGATTATTCATCTGCAGTGATTTTCACCTCGTGCCACGCCCTCGGGGGGCAGTTGGTACTCTCCTTTCCGTCTCTTCATTTGGGCGTGGCGCAGACACCTGTAGCTGTCTGCGCTATGGCGCTTGTTTCGCCCAAATGGAGCGGAACTCGCTCGCTTCCCTCCTTGCCATAATAAAAGGAGTCACAGCTGCTGTCTTCGGTTACCAGAACTGAGGCTCGGCTGTGGCCGTTCGCAAATCGCAGACCCAGTGTCATTGTGGTTTTTCTCTGCATGCCCTTTGATATCAACTGAAGGCGGCCAACATAAAGGTTTTTGCACGGAGGGCAAGGCCATTTATGGGGGACGCCAGAAAAAAGGTCGCCGCGTGACCACGGCGGACTGGAGAATTTCCATAGGCAAAACAGTCACTGCGCATGCCCGGCTCTCTGCCGCACTAGCAGGCCAGCCCAAGCGATCATTCCAGCTTCAGAACGAGGGACGGAACGCACGCCTTTACAGTCTTGCGAGTATATCATTTTCTCATTTCTACATCCGTCCTCATGCCCCTCCAACCACCCATCTCTTCACAGCTCTTTGTCTTGCGGGAATAATTATTGATTGGCGTTTTGCTACGCGCACGCACACATTCACACGCACATAGGGCCTCTCACTTTCCGTGCTGTTGTACTGGTGGGTTTGCATGACAGGCGTTTGCGGATTCGTTTCCGAATTGTTACGTTTCAAGTTGAAGGGACGTCCATCAGGCCTCCCCAATATGCTGTCTTTGTACATTTCGGATTTTTCATTGACAGGTGTTTTCCGAATTGTAACTTCGGAACTTGTCTTCCGTTCGCGTTTTAATTAATTGCGGTACAGCCCCACTTCTTCACGTTTGATTGACGCACATTTTCTGTCCTTGTACATTGGGTATTTCTCATTGACTTGCGTTTACGGCGTTTTTTCCGAATTGTAATCTCGGAACTGCCCGTCTTTTCACGTTTCATTGTCTTTTGGGAACAGCCCAAAAAATGTTCCCGTTTGATTGGCGTACACCGTACTTCCCCGATTTTTCTTCCTTGTACATTTGGGATTTTTCATTGACAGGCGTTTTCCGAATTGTAACTTCGGAACTACTCCAACTTTCGCGTTTTAATTGTAATTGCGGAACATCCCCACTTCTTCACGTTTGATTGACGTACATAGGCCTCCCCGGGCCCAAATTTTTCTGTCCTTGTACATTCGGTATTTCTCCTTGACTTGCGTTTACGGCGTTTTTTCCCAATTGTAATCTCGGAACTGCCCGGTTTTCACGTTTTCATTGTAATTGCGGAACATCCCCACTTCTCCACGTTTTATTGACGTACATAGTACTTTCCCGTGCCCACATTTTCCTGTCCTTGTACATTCGGTATTTCTCATTGACTTGCGCTTACGGCGCTTTTTCCGAATTGTAATCTCGGAACTGCCCGGTTTTTCACGTTTTCATTGTCTTTTAGGAACAGCCCTAAATTTTCTCTTTTAGTTGTTTTGTTTCACGACCAGGTTTGATACGTTCAATTGGCAGTGTCCCATATCTACACTTGTCGACATTCAGCCTTTTCTCTTTGATTCCATCCTGTACATCAATTTACATATCCCTACTATGTTGCTTTCCATGTACCGAATTTTTACTCGTTTTGATCGAGTCCCCAGTGACTCTGGAAATGGTAGGAGCCATGCTTTTTCCCATTAGGGTTTTTTAGCGCAGGTCCTTCCTTCCTCGTGGCGCTTGTTTCGCCCAAATGGAGCGGAACTCGCTCGCTTCCCTCCTTGCCATAATAAAAGGAGTCACAGCTGCAGTCTTCGGTTACCAGAACTGAGGCTCGGCTGTGGCCGTTCGCAAATCGCAGACCCAGTGTCATTGTGGTTTTTCTCTGCATGCCCTTTGATATCAACTGATGCCGGCCAACATAAAAGATCTAAACACAATTTTCTCCATGGAAAAGCACGTCTCTAACAAGCTGGTCTTAATAAAGAAATAAACACCGGACGCATATTTATGATCTGCGCTCTGAGCAGCAGATGATCGAGCAGCTAGCATACAGGCCTATATTATAATTATAATAATGATAGCTGCGATGGCATTTTGGATCTCCCATTAGAAAAAGCGACTGGTGTCAATAGGTTAGAAAGCTTTTCCTCGCATAACTCTGAACACTGTGGTGTTTCTACCTGGAATTAGAATCGACGCTTTCATTCACTCATAGCTGAAAATGAAGCGACGACGGCACGGAGAAAACTGCGCTGCAATATCGTGTTCAAATGCCAGATACGGCTGTCGTGGAAAATCTTTTTTCCGCTTCCCCCGAGACGAGACAAGACCCAGCCTTGCACGAGCAATGAGGATAGTTGATCTTCTGCTTAACAGCGTCAAGATGGATATAAATTATCGATGTGGTGTTTCCATTTTTTCGCACTGATCTGAAGCACCGAGCCGTCACCTCCACCGTGTAATCCTCTTGCCCATAGATCTTAATTTCGTCTAAATAACATGAGTAATATTTATTCATACCCCTGTCTATCACAGTCTGAGAAATCTTCTCACTGTCTGGCAAAAATGAGACACAAATGCTGTCCGGAATACAATGCAACGAGTTAAGTCTGCGTTCATTTGGAAGCCATTTTTGCGCCCGCATCTGTTACCACGAGAGATACAGCAAGAAAGTGACGTGGCTGTGGAGTGGGTCGCCATTCCATGAATTGACTACTTGCATCGTAAAAAATCATTCTTTCTCCTTCTCCAATGTTCTCGAAATTATTCCTCCTGGCATAGATTCTATATAGGATCCATCCTCCTAAAAAATCTACTCGCAAATGACGTCACGTTATACGACGTCAAATGATGACGTCACAGATTTTGCAAAATGGAGTCTGTTGAATTGTTTTCATTGAAACACCAAAATGTAAAAAAGTCACTTTCTTTTAAAACCTCGATTCTGAAAATTTGATAATATTGAATGGGACCTAACTTCCAGTCAGTGTGCAAAATCTCAAGGAAATCCGTCCAGTAGTTTTTGAGATATAGGCCGTGGAGACGGGACAGACAGACACACAGACACACAGACAGATAAAGTCTGTAGGACCTCCAGTAAACCTGGAGGGATAATTACTCTCTCCCTCTTCCCCTCTGCTTTCTTTCTTTCTCACCCTTCATCCTTCTCTCACTCTCTCCCTTCATCCTTCTCTCTCTCTCTCTCTCTCTCTCTCTCTCTCTCTCTCTCTCTCTCTCTCTATCTATCTATCCATCCATCCATCCATCCATCCATCCATCCATCCATCCATCCATCCATCGATCTATCTATCTATCTATCTATCTATCTATCTATCTATCTATCTATCTATCTATCTATCTATCTATCTATCTATCTATCTATCTACCTACCTACCTACCTACCTACCTACCTACCTACCTACCTACCTACCTACCTACCTAATCTAATCTAATCTATCTAATCTAATCTAATCTAATCTAATCTAATCTAATCTAATCTAATCTAATCTAATCTAATCCAATCCAATCCAATCCAATCCAATCCAATCCAATCCAATCCAATCCAATCCAATCCAATCCAATCCAATCCAATCCAATCCAATCCAATCCAATCCAATCCAATCCAATCCAATCTAATCTAATCTAATCTAATGTAATCCAATCCAATCCAATCCAATCCAATCCAATCCAATCCAATATTATCTAATCTTATCTAATCTTATCTAATCTTATATAATCTTATCTAATCTTATCTAATCTTATATAATCTTATCTAATCTTATCAAATCTTATCTAATCTTATCTAATCTTATCCATCTAACCATCTATCTATCTATCTATCTATCTATCTATCTATCTATCTATCTATCTATCTATCTATCTATCTATCTATCTATCTATCTATCTATCTATCTATCTATCTATCTATCTATCTATCTATCTATCTATCTATCTATCTATCTATCTATCTATCTATCTATCTATCTATCTATCTATCTATCTCTCATGATAAAGCCCTTTTCAATCTCTTAAGTACATAAAATCACCGATTTTCTGCGATGGATGTACATTTGCAACAAAGTCTACTAGATTTGATAAAAATGAAATAGTGCATTAATTTTGTTAACTACTCAAGGAAAAGGATACTTTGACGCATTCCCGTAAACTGTTGCATAAATTGGCAGCTTTATAACTGAATAATATTTCGAACTGTTCAGAATGTATACTATACTAGGAATTCGGAGGTGACTGCTGCTGAAAGATCGTAAAGTTTTATTGTCTGCATAGTGTAGGTGTTGCAGACAGGCAGGAGCAAGACTTGAAGAACTTTGTCGGTCAAAATAGCGAGCTGAAGAAGGGTGTAATTTTCTAAATCGAGCCAGCCGAAGTGGGACAACATTTTTGTATGTGAGGTTTGGCTATCTTTATTTAACGATAACACGAACGGATTATTTGAGAAGTTTGTTTAGAGACTGCTTTTTTCATGGCTTCCCCGTGTGTTACGACGATAGTTTATCTGAGAGTGTATAATAGAGTTGTGAAAAATTTGCATCCTTCGAGTGGAAGGAAGTTTCTGGGAAACAAAATACACAAATAAGTTAGAGTTAAGTTTTTGGTAACATATTTAGCGTGCTACTGTCGGGTTAAATTTTCATTTATTTCGATCCTAGAAGTTTATGAACGTTGATACATTTAACTGGTGTATCATGTGTGAATAACTCTATTTTTTGTTAATGCGAAGTCTTACGTTTCTGATGTCTCTTATCAGCGTGCAGGTAGTCCTTTTCGAATTTAGGCACATCATGTTTTCATGACACCACTTGCTTGTGTTGCCATTTCTTTGTTTAAGTTCGATTCTATGTGTATTTCAGGCTTTGCGTTACCTATGGCCGTTAAAGTACAATCATCTGCGTGTAGGTCGGCATGGCTGTCTTTTACACAAAGAGAATGCCTATCGATATACACCGAGCAAAGGACGGAGTTTTGTAGTCCATCAGCCTGTGTAGCCTGCATAAGGCCATTGAGCACACACATATTACTGAAGTGTTGTAGTCCATCAGCCTGTGTAGCCTGCATAAGGCCAATGAGTACACACATATTACTGAAGTGTTGTAGTCCATCAGCCTGTGTAGTCTGCATAAGGCCAATGAGTACACACATATTACTGAAGTGTTGTAGTCCATCAGCCTGTGTAGCCTGCATAAGGCCAATGAGTACACACATATTACTGAAGTGTTGTAGTCCATCAGCCTGTGTAGCCTGCATAAGGCCATTGAGCACACACATATTACTGAAGTGTTGTAGTCCATCAGCCTGTGTAGCCTGCATAAGGCCATTGAGCACACACATATTACTGAAGATCTGTAGTCCATCAGCCTGTGTAGCCTGCATAAGGCCATTGAGCACACACATATTACTGAAGATTTGTAGTCCATCAGCCTGTGTCGCCTGCTTAAGGCCAATGAGTACACACATATTACTGAAGTTGTGTAGTCCATCAGCCTGTGTAGCCTGCATAAGGCCATTGAGCACACACATATTACTGAAGTGTTGTAGTCCATCAGCTTGTGTAGCCTGCATAAGGCCATTGAGCACACACATATTACTGAAGTGTTGTAGTCCATCAGCCTGTGTAGCCTGAATAAGGCCATTGAGCACACACATATTACTGAAGTGTTGTAGTCCATCAGCTTGTGTAGCCTGCATAAGGCCATTGAGCACACACATATTACTGAAGTGTTGTAGTCCATCAGCCTGTGTAGCCTGCTCAAGGCCATTGAGCACACACATATTACTGAAGATTTGTAGTCCATCAGCCTGTGTCGCCTGCTTAAGGCCAATGAGTACACACATATTACTGAAGTTGTGTAGTCCATCAGCCTGTGTAGCCTGCATAAGGCCATTGAGCACACACATATTACTGAAGTTGTGTAGTCCATCAGCCTGTGTAGCCTGCATAAGGCCATTGAGCACACACATATTACTGAAGTTGTGTAGTCCATCAGCCTGTGTCGCCTGCATACGGCCATTGAGCACACATATCATCGGAGCTGATCAGAGTAATAGCAATGTAAAGGTAAATTTTCCTAGTTATTTGTCTCTACGAACTGACAAGGGAGAGGCGATGGGTCAATTCTTACCACCCACCCACCCCACCCCCACCCCCCATGTGAAGTGACACAGATCTGTGTGAAGTTTTGACTGTCCAGTTATTGTGACCTCTCACACCAAATGACCTGACCTCGTCCAACTACAGAACAAGGGTCACTTTAGTGTGCCCGATGTCCTTGATTGATGTCAGCTCTTACGAGAAACCTTTCCATTCCATCCTGGCTCACTCAGATGGAACGATTCAGGAACCTAACAAGTGCTACTGAGACTAAGCGCCGTGACTTCGCTTATTGTCTCCTGCCTTATGCCACTGACAGCTGTAGTTGTTTTATGTGTTCTTTTGGTGTTCAAGGTAGGTAACTGCAATAATCTTCCTTCACCT
>JAWQFJ010001892.1:151687-154187 GCA_034096865.1 Theodoxus fluviatilis | reverse complement strand
ATGTTCCTACTACACCTTACAGATACAGGGATTGGAGCAAATCTTTGCATAAGTATTAACCAAGGTGTTTGTAGTGTCACCACTTAGATCATTCAGTGCGCCCGTGGTTTTAAAACGTTATTTCTGTTGAATAAAAACCTCCACCACTCCAACAATTGTGACCTTGCTCACGCACACATGTGTACTCAAGCTCGAACGCAAAACACACACACGCACACAGATGCAAGCACACGCACAACACACACACATACACACACACACACACGCACAACACACACACATACACACACACACGCACAACATACACACACAAAGAGGCAAAAACAACACACGCACACATACACACACACAAACACACACACAGAGGCAAACACAACACACGCACACATACAAACACGCAAGCACGCATGCACGCACGCACCATGCACGCACGCACGCACACACACACACACATACACACACACACACATACAAATACACAAACGCCCGCGCACAACACACACGCACACACACACACACACACACACACACACACACGCACAGAGGCACACACACACACACACACACACACACACACACACACACACACACACACACACACATTCACACATCGCACCCACGTCGCGCCACCTTTTAGTCACGCATTGTGTCGGTACAGGTGCTAATTACGTCGCATTGACACCGTGCTATAACTTTGGAACGGATCGACGCGCACTGAGCCAACAAAGACCGCTCCACTATGGAGATCCTATCCACGACACCAGTCGTGTGCTGACTCTACCCCTATGACACGGGGAGTCATTCAAGTCGCATGGCAAACTGACGTAGCTGCTGCCCTGTTGATTACCAGCCAAGTTTCTGACATTTAATCATCTGATACTTCTCCTCCCCCTCTCCCCTCCTTCCACCCCTTATACACCCAGTACCCCATACCCCTCCTTTGCCCCCACGCAATTCTCGAATCATTCCCCATATATCTACTTCTCTTACACTCATTCCCTCGTTACCCCATCGGAGCTAATCCGTCCTCCTCACGCCACCAGTTCCGAGCCTCCCCACTGTTCTTGAGCGCCACTCGAGGCTCTGCGCCGTACGACTGTGTCAGAATGACGGAGATCAGCGACTGGGACGAATGGGAAAGAGAGGAATACTCCGTGGTGGCAAGTTGTGTTGTAAGCTTGTAGAGACACTTGGGGATCGTTGCTTACGTTAGGAACTTTGCAAGATTTTGCAAGGAATATGCCGGTGTCAACATGTGTCAATATGAAGGCGGCAGATGTAAATGCAGGCAGATGTAAATGCAGTCAAATGTTTGACACATGCTGACACCGGCCTAGTATTTGCCAACTAGGTAGGTCAAGCAACGCGCTCTTGATTTAGGCTTGTGTCAGTTTTCAGGGCTACCAGTCTCCAGCGTACATGTTTTCCATACTGTGTATCCCCTGTGGGATGGAGCTAAGTATAGATCCACCGAGTCTTCCTATGCAATTTGTAAAAGTCGATTACCATAATTCTCACCAGCTTTAGTGATATTCATGGTCATGGTCATACATAATCTATAAAGAGTAATGGGTCATAAAACTTCATTCATTCATGTATTGATGTGATTGACTGTTATTGTATATTGTAATGGTTGTGTATGTATGCGCCTTGAGTATGTCTTAACTCATGGTAAGGCGCTATATAAATCCACACATTATTATTATTATTATTCACTCCAACTGTGTGACGCTTCATTTCTTTGTGTAACCTTAGAATGATTCGTGAAATAAGTTTGTGTCGTATGAAACTGTATGAAATTGAACTACATTTATTGCGCCTCACAGTATAATGTTATTTCTTGTTGTGATCTACGACATCGAGCTGTATTGCACCCAGCGCTGTTGTGTTGCAATAGTTTGACATAAAGTCCTCCTTGTAGACGCACTCGTGCAAATTATATAGTGAGAACGATAAACGGTACATTCTGTATATTATTTTTCCTCAAGTCATGTGAAGATCGGTGCGTCATCACGGCTGAAAGTTATGTAAGTACACGAATGTTGAGTTCATAAAAATAATAACAATACAATTCTCTACAATACAAAAACAAAACAAAACAAATCATGGATAAACAAGACAAAGCAAAAATTCCAGGTAGCAGAGTAAACTTATCCAATATATATTTCTTTACAATGGAATTCATTACTTTTTTAATATACAAAACGTTTCTTATGTTTGGCGTCTAAATCGTATTTTCAGCCAGGGCAACAATAAAACTACTAAAATACAAGAAACAGCAACAAAGACGACATCGACATCTTTCCAGAAGAGACCCAAAGCGCCGCTGCACGCCCCTGCCAACCCGCATCTCTCCATTTCGAAGCGGGAAAGCCTTCCCTCATCGGCTGCAGAACCACCCCCAAACGGCCCTTTTCAGGGCCCCATCGGCTCAAGAAAGAACAATCATCGGTTGCTTGTCATTAATTCTCTTTCAGTCCCTCTATACAACCAATCCCGG
>JAWQFJ010001892.1:141687-146687 GCA_034096865.1 Theodoxus fluviatilis | reverse complement strand
CCGTACGGTTGTGCGTGCGTGCGTGCGTGCGTGCGTGCGTGCGTGCGTGCCTGCCTGCCTGCTTCGGTTTTTTTCCTGTCATTGAAAATCTATTTTCTTCCTTTCTTCTAATAATCCACCTATTTGCCTTCGTGCCTCTTTCCCGGTCTGTACACATACAGCTGAACAAGTAAATGCATGGATGTGCTCATGCCAGGTAACACAAACGTATCTTTCTGGCTAGATCTCAGCCACTCATTGGTGTGGCCATAATCGTGTCTCCTTGTGGCGGGGCAACATTCCGATCTGCTTTCCCGTTGGTGCTGGTCCGCTGTTTCTGTCATTGATTGGAGACCTAAGCTCCTGAGCGGCACGCGAATGTCGCACCGGTTTTCACCAGGATACGGTGCTGAAGTCACAACGCTGGTCGTCATAACTGTGGCGCGGGGTGTGCGGTGTGGGGTGAGAGGTGTGGAGTGTGTGGTGTGGGATGTGGGGTGTGGGGTGTGAAGTGTGGGGTGTGGAGTGTGGGGTGTGGGGTGTGGAGTGTGGGGTGTGGGGGTGTGTGGAGTGTGAGGTGTGGGGTGAGAGGTGTGGAGTGTGGAGTGTGGGGTGAGAGGTGTGGAGTGTGGGGTGAGAGGTGTGGAGTGTGAGGTGTGGAGTGTGGGGTGTGGAGTGTGGGGTGTGGAGTGTGGGGTGTGTGGGTGTGTGGAGTGTGAGGTGTGGGGTGTGAGGTGTGGGGTGTGAGGTGTGGGGTGTGAGGTGTGGGGTGTGGGGTGTGAGGTGTGGGGTGTGGGGTGTGGGGTGTGGAGTGTGGAGTGTGGGGTGTGGGTGTGTGTGGAGTGTGAGTGTGGGGTGTGGGGTGTGGAGTGTGGGGTGTGAGGTGTGGAGTGTGGGGTGTGGAGTGTGGAGTGTGGAGTGTGGGATGTGGGGGTGTGTGGAGTGTGAGGTGTGGGGTGAGAGGTGTGGAGTGTGAGGTGTGGGGTGTGGGGTGTGGAGTGTGAGGTGTGGAGTGTGGGGTGTGGGGTGTGGGGTGTGGAGTGTGGAGTGTGGGGTGTGTGGGTGTGTGGAGTGTGAGGTGTGGGGTGAGAGGTGTGGAGTGTGGGGTGTGGAGTGTGGGGTGTGGAGTGTGGAGTGTGAGATGTGGGGGTGTGTGGAGTGTGAGGTGTGGGGTGAGAGGTTCGGAGTGTGGAGAGTGGAGTGTGGGGTGAGAGGTGCGGAGTGTGAGGTGTGGAGTGTGGGGTGTGGAGTGTGGGTGTGGAATGTGGAGTGTGGGGTGTGGGGATGTGTGGAGTGTGAGGTGTGGGGTGAGAGGTGTGAAGTGTGAGGTGTGGGGTAAGAGGTGTGGGGTGAGAGGTGTGGAGTGTGGGATGTGGGGTGTGGAGTGTGGAGTGTGAGGTGTGAGGTGTGCGGTGTGAAGTGTGGGGTGGGGGGTGGGGGATGTGGAGTGTGGGTGTGGGGTGTGGGTGTGGGGTGTGGGTGTGGGGTGTGGGTG
Organism: Theodoxus fluviatilis; assembly: GCA_034096865.1. Lineage (NCBI taxonomy): Eukaryota > Metazoa > Mollusca > Gastropoda > Cycloneritida > Neritidae > Theodoxus > Theodoxus fluviatilis. Next base: position 145,213 of record JAWQFJ010001892.1, on the reverse strand, counting down.
TGGGGTGTGGGTGTGGGATGTGGCTGTGGGGTGTGGCTGTGGGGTGTGGAGTGGTGTGGGTGTGGGGTGTGGAGTGTGGAGTGTGGGGTGTGGAGTGTGGGGTGTGGAGTGTGGGGTGTGGAGTGTGTGGTGTGGAGTGTGGGGTGTGGGTGTGTGGATGTGGGGTGTGGAGTGTGGTGTGTGGGTGGTGGATGTGGAGTGTGCGGGTGTGGTGTGTGGGTGTGGTGTGGGGTGTGGGTGTGGGTGTGGGTGTGGGTGTGGGTGTGGGTGTGGGGTGTGGGTGTGGGTGTGGGTGTGTGGGTGTGGGGTGTGGGGTGTGGGTGTGGGGTTGTGGGGTGTGGGTGTGGGGTGTGGGGTGTGGGTGTGGGTGTGGGGGTGGGGTGTGGTGTGGATGTGGGGTGTGGGTGTGGGTGTGGGTGTGTGGTGTGGGTGTGGGTGTGGGTGTGGGTGTGTGGATGTGGGTGTGGGGTGTGGGTGTGGGTGTGGGGTGTGGATGTGGGTGGTGGTGGGGTGTGGGTGTGGGTGTGGGTGTGGTGTGGGTGTGGGTGTGGGGTGTGGGTGGGTGTGGTGTGGGTGTGGGTGTGGGTGTGGGTGTGGTGTGGTGTGGTGGGGTGTGGGTGTGGATGTGGGTGTGGGTGTGGGTGTGGTGTGGTGTGGGTGTGGGTGTGGGTGTGGTGGTGTGGGTGTGGAGTGTGGGTGTGGGTGTGGGTGTGGGTGTGGGGTGTGGGTGTGGGGTGTGGTGTGGGGTGTGGGTGTGGGTGTGGATGTGGGTGGTGGTGGTGGTGTGGGTGTGGGTGTGGGTGTGGGTGTGGGGGGTTGGGGTGGGGTGTGGGTGTGGGTGTGGGTTGTGGGTGTGGATGTGGGTGTGGAGTGTGGGGGTGTGGTGTGGGGTGTGTGGTGTGGGTGTGGGGTGTGGGTGTGGGGTGTGGGTGTGGGGTGTGGGTGTGGGGGTGTGGTGTGGATGTGGATGTGGGTGTGGGTGTGGGTGTGGGTGTGGGTGTGGGTGTGGGTGTGGGTGTGGATGTGGGTGTGGGTTGTGTGGGGTGTGGGTGTGGGTGTGGGGTGTGGGGTGAGGGTGTGGTGTGGTGTGGTGTGTGGGGTGTGGAGGTAGGGGTGTGGGGTGTGGGGTGTGGAGGTGTGGGGTGTGGGGTGTGGGGTGTGGATGTGGGTGTGGGGTGTGGGTGTGGGTGTGAGTGTGGGTGTGGGGTGTGGGGTGTGGATGTGGGTGTGGGGGTGTGGTGTGTGGGTGTGGTGTGGGTGTGGGGTGTGGGATGTAGGGTGTGGAGTGTGGGATGTGGGATGTGAGATGTGGGATGTGGGATGTGAGGTGTGGGATGTGAGATGTGAGGTGTGGGATGTGAGATGTAGGATGTGGAGTGTGGGGTGTGGGATGTAGGGTGTGGAGTGTGGGATGTGGGATGTGGGATGTGGGATGTGGGGTGTGGGGTGTGGGATGTAGGGTGTGGGGTGTGGGATGTGGGATGTGGGATGTAGGGTGTGGGATGTGGGGTGTGGGATGTAGGGTGTGGAGTGTGGGATGTGGATGTGAGGATGTGGGATGTGGGATGTGAGATGTGGAAGGTGGGGTGTGGGTGTGTGGGTGTGGGATGTGGGATGTGAGATGTGGGATGTGGGATGTGGGATGTGGGATTTGAGGTGTGTAATGTGGGATGTGGGATGTGGGATGTGGGATGTAGTGTGTGGGATGGGGGGTGTGGTTTGTGGGCTAAGGGATGTGGGATGTAGGATGTGCGATGTTGGGTGTGGGATGTGAGATGTGCGATGTTGGGTGTGGGGTGTGGGATGTGGGATGTAGGGTGTGGGATGTTGAGTGTGGGATGTTGGATGTAGGGTGTAGGATGTGGGATGTGGGATGTAGGATGTGGGATGTGGGATGTAGGATGTAGGATGTGGGATGTGGGATGTAGGGTGTAGGGTGTGGGATGTGGGATGCGGGATGTGGGATGTGAATGTATATGTGTGCGTGCGTGCGTGGGCGCTTGTGCGTGCATGAATGCGCGTGTGAGTGTATGTGTTCGAGTTTTTACATGCAGGGGTTTGTGTGCATAAGTGTGCGTGTGCTCGTTTATATGCATGCGTATGTGCAGGTGTATGTGCGAGCGTGCATGCGTGCGTGCGCTCGTATGTGTGTGTGTGTGTATGTGTGTGTAAGAGAGAGAGAAAGAGAGAGAGAGATAGACAGAGAGACAGAGAGAGAGACAGAGACAGAGAGAGACAGAGAGAGAGACAGAGACAGAGAGAGAGAGACAGAGACAGAGAGAGAGACAGACAGTGAGAGACAGAGAGGAAGACAGAGAGAGAGACCGAGAGACAGAGAGAGAGAGACAGAGATAGAGAGAGAGAGAGAGACAGAGTGTGACGTGCTCGTTCTTCACTTAAATTTAATTCATCCCAACTGAATAAATTAATGGCTTGTTACAATGTCTAGGGGTAAAATCTTGAAGAACCAATGCACGCACCTTCATTTCCTCAACCAAACTACAGATGTAAACTGTCTGATATTAAAGAAATGGCAACTCAGTATCAATATTCAAATGGATGGTTTAATTACTCAACAGCAATCACCCTAGAAAGGGGAATGGGCGGCAAGCGCCACAAAATGTATCAAATGCAAGGATAGTTTATCAGTAATTCAGTATTCATGACAAAACTCGCAAGGAGAAAAAAACAAACATGGAAAATAACGTCTGCCACTGAGCCGAGTAAAACAAATGTACTTATCTGACCTCTTGATGAAAACGCTGCGCAGTTCTTGCACGGGCTTAACCCCACGCCTAGCGCGTGCTACACTGGGGTAAGACAGGGGAAGGGGGGGTAGAGTACACGCGACATTTCAGCCGGTGACTCGGGGAATTCACCACTTCGATGAAAATATGGCGATTCGTCATTCTCTCTGGTGTGCTAACTCTGGTTCACAGAGGTGGAGGGGACTTGTTCTTCCTTCGTCGTTTCTGTAGAGGAGTCGGTTTTCCTGCGGGACAGGCCGTCTGGCTTCAGACAAGCAGGCAAGCAGGCAGGCAGGCAGGCAGGCAGTCCACCACCTTCATTAAACCACTGGCAAGTGGGTTTTCTCTCGTCAGTTCCGTGGCCGGCTGAGGCTTCTTTCCGATCCCATTTCACTCTCTTCTTTCCTATGAATATGGCCACCGCCATGAAAAACCCTAACATAAGCAGGGCGCCCGCATCTCCGTGGATTCTGCTCTTATAAAAATAAATGTCAGGACGCGCTGAGCATTCCACAACACTGGCTTATATGCACTCTCTGACGTCATACTGTCCACTCGGTCCAATCCTGTCACAGCTCGTCTAACTCCGCTCTGATTGATCAGTTCGACTAGCACAAAGTCATAGATTGGGTGACGTGATATCACCAGTGGAGAACACAACTCAGCATTTCCAAGTCACTTTCCCTACACAGGGGTCATTTCTTCCTCAACACCGGCTCAGGGCAGGGAAAAAGTCACTAAGGCTACGGCTCAGCAGACACATGATAACAATAATAATA
>JAWQFJ010001892.1:134187-139187 GCA_034096865.1 Theodoxus fluviatilis | reverse complement strand
CTAATAGTCTGTGTGTGACGCACTACTAGTCTGTGTGTGTCGCACTACTATTTTGTGTGTGACGCACTACTAGGCTGTGTGTGTCGCACTACTAGTCTGTGTGTGACGCACTACTAGTCTGTGTGTGTCGCACTACTAGTCTATGAGTGACGCACTACTAGTCTGTGTGTGTCGCACTACTAGTCTGTGTGTGTCGCACTACTAGTCTGTGTGTGACGCACTACTAGTCTGTGTGTGACGCACTACTAGTCTGTGTGATGCACCAATGGTCCATGTGTGACGTACTACTAGTCTGTGTGTGACGCACTACTAGTCTGTGTGTGATGCACCAATGGTCTATGTGTGACGCACAACGAGTCTGTGAGTGACACACTACTAGCCTGTGTGTGACACACTACTAGCCTGTGTGTGACGCATTATTAGTCTGTTTGTGACGCATTACTGGTCTGTATGTGAAATACGACTGGTCTATGTGTAACATACTACTGTTCCGTGTGTGACGCACTACGAGTCTGTGTGTGACACTACTAGCCTGTGTGTGACACACTACTAGCCTGTGTGTGACGCATTATTAGTCTGTGTGTGACGCACTACTAGTCTGTGTGTGACGTTTTACTATTCTGTGTGACGCACAACTAGTTTGTGTGTGACGCACTACTAGCCTGTGTGTGACGTTTTACTATTCTGTGTGACGCACTACTAGCCTGTGTGACGCACTACTAGCCTGTGTGTGACGCACTACTAGCCTGTGTGTAACGCACTACTAGCCTGTGCGTGACGCATTACTAGCCTGTGCGTGACGCATTACTATCTACATGTGACGAATGACTGGTCTGTATGTGACGCACTAATGGTCAGTGGTGTCACACATCTAGTCTGTGACAGACTACTAGTCTATGTGACGCACCGCTGCTCTAAGTGTGACGCACTACGAGTCTGTGTGTGACGCAGTACTAGTCTATTAGTGACGCATTACTGTCTACATGTGACGAATTACCAGTCTGTGTGTGACGCACAAATTGTCTATGGTGTCACACATTTACTGTGTGACGCACTAGTAGTCTCTCTGTGACGCACCGCTGCTCTAAGTGTGACGCACTACTGGTCTGTGTGACGCAGGCTGGGTGCTACTGGTGGAGATGGAGGGAGAGAGGGGGCTCTGCCGCAAACTGCAGCGTCACGTGACCCTCTGTGGCGAGGGACACAGGCCCGTGGTCTCCCAAGAGGGATTCGTGTGTCGACCCCTCACTGTCACCCCCCAGTGCCCCCCCGGCTTCCACCCCGACCCCCTGCCCTCCCCCCACCCACGCTGTGTGCCCCAGGTTGGCCCGCCCTGCACTGGACCCCAGCCCTGTCCCCCGTGAGTTGTGCGTGTGTGTGTGTGTATGTAAATGTGTATGTGTGTGTATGTGTGTGTGTATGTAAATGTGTGTGTGTGTAAATGTGTGTGTGTATGTAAATGTGTGTATGTACATGTGTGTGTATGTAACTGTGTGTGTATGTAAATGTGTGTGTATGTAAATGTGTATGTGTGTGTATGTGTGTATGCATGTAAATGTGTGTGTGTGTAAATGTGTGTGTGTAAATGTGTGTGTGTGTAAATGTGTGTGTGTGTATGTAAATGTGTGTGTGTGTATGTTTGTGTGTGTGAATATGTATGTTTGTGTATGTTTTTGTTTGCAAAAATGTGTGTGTGTGTAAATTTGTGTGTGTGTATGTGTGAGTGTGTGTGTAAATATGTGTGTAAATGTGTTTTTGTGTATGTTTGTGTATGTTTGTGTGCGCGTGTGTGTATTTGTGTGTGTGTGTGTGTGCGTGCGCGTTTGTGTGCATGTATGTGTACATGTGCATGTGCATGTGTGTGTCTGTGTGTGTAAATGTGTTGTGTATGAGCGTGCATTTGTGTGTGTGTGTGTGAGTGAGTGTGTGTGTTTGTGTGTGTGTGTGAGTGCATGCATTCATGCGTGCGTGCGTGCGTGCGTCGTGCGTACGTGTGTGCATGTGTGCGTGTGCGTGATAACGCAAGACAGAATATAGTTCTGTCAAGAAGAGCGCTAGAGAACGTGTCAGTTTGCTGTCTGGAAGAGCAAAGTCCAAACACGACAAGAATGTCTTTGTAACTCGGACTTTGCACTATAGTTCTAGAGTTTCGTCATGTCCGAATTTTCGTATGCCTTGACCCAAAATCCCCTGTTGGTTGGAGGTAGGAATAGACCCACTGTGGGTTGGGGGTAAGAATAGACCCCCTGTGGGTTGGGGGTAAGAATAGACTCTCTGTGGGTTGGGGGTAAGAAAAGACCCCCTGTGGGTTGGGGGTAAGAAATGACCACCTGTGGGTTGGGGGAAAGAATAGACCCCTGTGAGTTGGGGTTAAAAGTAGATCCACTGTGGGTTGGGGGTAAGAATAGACTCTCTGTGGGTTGGGGGTAAGAATAGACTCTCTGTGGGTTGGGGATAAAAATAGACTTTCTGAGGGATAAAAATAGACTCTCTGAGAGGGGTGGGTGGGGTAAGAATAGACCCCCTGTGCCTCCCAGCCCCACGCGATACTTAAGAGGCGACTGACCGGAGAGGTCGTGACTTGCTCTTGCTCCACACAGCTCCAATAATTTCGTGATCAGTGGCCTTGCATGGCCCACAAAGGCTGATAGGCCACATTTCCTTCCTACCTTCCTTCCTCAGTCCGTCCGTCTGTCCGTCCGTCCGTCCCTCCTTCCCTCCTTCCCTCCCTCCCTCCTCCCTCCCTCCCTCCCTCCCTCCCTCCCTCCCTCCCTCCCTCCCTCCCTCCCTCCCTCCCTCCCTCCCTCCCTCCCTCCCTCCCTCCCTCCCTTCCTTCCATCCATCCATCCTGCCTTCCTTCCTTCCTTCTTCCGTCCGTCCGTCCGTCTGTCCGTCCGTCCCTCCCCCTCCGTCCCTCCCTTCCTTCCCTCCTTCCTTCCCTCCTTCCTTCTATCTCTTCCTCTTCTTGTTCGTTCGTCTTCCTTCTTCCATTCATTCATTCATTCCTGTCATCCAGTTCACTCCGTGCCTCGTTCATTAATTTCCATCTGTCTTCTATCATTCATTCAATTCATTCATTCATTCACTCATTCATTCATTCATTCATTCACTCATTCATTCATTCACTCATTCATTCATTCATTCATTCCAGGTCCGAAAAAACGCATGCGCAGTGCGGCGAGGGCTACGAGGCGACACCTGGCGGCCAGTGCAAACTAGTCACGTGGCTTGAGGTCAACTGCCATGGCGACTGCCAGCTGCTGCCAGTCAGAGCATGCGCGGGAGGACGCACGTGCAGCGACGCCCTCTGGAGGGCTAAGACGGCGAGTTGTCTCCCTTCGTGCGGCAATGGCGGCACATGCCAGGATTCCCGCTGTCTGTGTCCGCCAGGAGTTACGGGCCCTGCCTGCCTGCAAGGTACGTCACAGGGGAACGAGTGGCTGCGTCGTCATGGCGACCCATGCAGACTGACTTAGTGTGTTGACAGTGCTATGGTGAAAGGCCAAAATGTGTCACAAATCACAGAGTTACCTAGTGTTACATAAACTCTCTCAGACAGACAGACAGACAGACAGACAGACAGACAGACAGACAGACAGACAGACAGACAGACAGACAGACAGACAGACAGACAGACACAGACAGACAGACAGACAGACAGACAGACAGCACAGACAGACACACAGACAGACACGACAGACAGACAGACAGACCACAGACACACAGACAGACAGACAGGACAGACAGACAGACAGACAGACAGACAGACAGCACAGACAACATGACAGCACAGACAGACAGCGACAGCAGACAGACGAAAGACACAGGACCCAGCACATAACAGGGACTAGCACTACCCACGCAGAAACCTCCACATCACTGCACACTCACTCACTCACTCAACTCTCACTCACCACTCACTCACTCACTCCACTCACTGCACTCACTCACTCACTCACTCACTCACTCACTCACTCACTCACCACTCACATCACTCACTCACTCACTCCTCACTCACTACACGTCACTCACCACTCACTCACTCACTCACTCACTCACTAACTCACTCACTGTCTCACTCATTCATACACTCACTCCACTCACTCACTCACTCACTCCACTCACTCACTCACTCACTCCACTCACTCCACTCACTCACTCATCACTCACCATCTCACTCACTCACTCACCCACGCCACTCACTCACCACTCACTCACTCACTCACTCACTCACTCACTCACTCATCACTGCACTCCCACTCACTCACTCACTCCACTCACTCACTCACTCACTCACTCACTCACTCACTCACTCACTCACTCACTCACTCACTCACTCACCTCACTCACTCACTCACTCACTCACTCACTCACGTCACTCACTCACGTCACTCACTCACTCACGTCACTCACATCACTCACATCACTGCACATCCACGTTCACAATCACTCACTCACTCACTGCACTCACTCACGCAGCTCAAAACCACCCACCCACCCACTCAACCTCAACCCATCCTCACCTCACCTGAGCAACACCACGGCATTTCATTACCCACCCACTCACGCAGGCTCACTTCACCTCACACTCTACCTCACTCCACCGCCATATCCTCACCTCCACCTCACCTACCTCACTCCCTCACCTTCACGCACTCAATCACTCAGCGTCTCCTCGCGTCACTCACTGACTCACTCACTGCAGCTAGCACTCACTCAGTCATCACTCCACTCACGTCGCTCACTCTTCTCCCTCAACGTCACTTCACTCACTCAGCTCACTCACTAGCTCACTCACTCTAACTCACTCCATCACTCACTCAACTGCACGTCACTACACTCAGCGACAGACTCCAGCTTTCTACTCAGCTTCACCTCACGTCGATCACCTTTCACCTCAACGAATCGACCTCACTAACACTACACTCACGTCCACGGTCACGGCATCTCGTCGACTGCTCACTCCACTCACATGTGGACAGAGAACGCTCACCGCATCA
>JAWQFJ010001892.1:117500-125000 GCA_034096865.1 Theodoxus fluviatilis | reverse complement strand
GCGTAGAAAGACCGTGGGAACTTGTCAATTGAGCTTTATTGGACTAGAATGCAATAACGGAAACGTTTATCACTTTTGCACAATTAGTTCATATATTTATGAACAGCATTTCCAAATTTGTTTAATTTTCATCGTAAACCATCAGTTAAATGAGTAGCTATATATGTAATACATTTTGGTCGATGTCACTTTGATACTTCGTTTGCATTCAAAGCCACCTGAAGCCATAATCCTTAATTCATATCGGCAGTGGGTGATAAGTGCTGCTGGTTAGACAGAGGAAAGAAATATCCAGGTAGTATTTAGAGAACTGTTTTCTTTCCTTCTAATAGTGGGTACACATTTCTGGACCTCCTCTAAAAGGTCAGTTATTCCATAATTGAAAACGCCATAACTTGTGCATGGGTGTCGTATCTGTAGTTTCGTTTGTCAACCTGTCCTGACACTACTACTGCAATGCAAGATAATCTTTCGAGCGGCTAAAAAGGTTCTAAGATAACATTAACGTGCAAATGCGATTCTTAGATTAACTTTGGGGGATGGTTTCTCCGGAAAGAAGTTCATCAAAGGCAAGGAGCATGATCAGGGTGATCATGGGTAAACGAGCGCAGATAATTGTTGCTTCCATCCCAGACTCATGTAAACGACAAACAGTGGTCTGCTTCTCCCGAACGATCCTTGCAAGTCGATCTGCCGGGCACCCTCCGTTCAATGAAAATAAAATCAGCGTCATCGAATGCCAGGCGGACAGACCGAACCTGAGACGGAAGCAGCCTAGACGGACAGCACGAAAACAGCGAATCGCGTTGTTCTGTTACAGATGTTTTCTTCTGTCGCGTTTCACGCGCCATTGAAGTCTGGCTACTGGTCTGGAACAATTATTGTGAGAGCCTTGTTGTGTTTGTCTGTAATCGTTTGCAACACTCCCCGCAACCTAGGCAGTGAATGAGTTCCTTTGTTTGTGAATTTACCAATGTATTTGCTCCTTTATTCGCTTCTTAGCTCGCTCACTCATCCACTCGCTCGCTCTTTATCATTCACTCGCTCACTCGCTTACACGCTCTCTCGCTCTATCATTCACTCACTCGCTCACTCGCCCGCTCGCTCACTCACTCAACCGCATACTCACTCTCTGATTCACTCGCTCGTTTACTCGCTCACTCACTCACTCAACCGCATACTCACTCTCTGATTCACTCGCTCGTTTACTCGCTCACTCACTCACTTGTTCGCTTACTCACTCACTCACTCACTCACTCACTCACTCACTCACTCACTCACTCAATCGTTCACTCACTCGCTCATTCACTCATTTTCTTACTCACTCGCCCACACACTCGCTTGCACGCTTACTCACTCACATATTCATTCACTTGCTCACACACTCGCTTGCGCGCTCACTCACTCACTCATGCACTCACTTGCTCATACACTCGCTCACCCATTCACTAGCTATCTCTCTCCCTCGTTGCCTCTTTCACTCACTCACTGCTCTTTCTTTCCCCCAGGGTTCGCACCCCCGCCATGACGGAGACCGCCTGGAAGTCCCGAATCACACCAATGCGGCCCATCTTGAAGCCCTCCGTGCAGGACCTGTGTGACCAGGTCATCAACAGATCCACCCCGGGTACGACCCTGTGTGCGCTTTGATGAGCTTGTTGCGTGGGGTGGGTTGGATTCGTGATGGTATAAAGGGGTGGGAAGGGGGAGAGGGGTGGGGGAGAGGGATACATTGGACGAATAAGTGTGCACATACGATTGCGTCGATTCACGATTAAGGCTGAATGATGATATCTCTATGCTATCGAATGTGTTTCAGTGACTATGCGTGCACACATGAATGAGAGAGAGAGAGAGAGAGAGAGAGAGACAGACAGAGAGAGAGAGAGAGAGAGAGAGAGAGAGAAAGAGAGTTTGCGCATGTGTGTAAATGTATGAATGTGAGTGTGTGATTATGTGAGTGTTTTGGCCATTTGCGCTCGAATAGGGTTTACGTACATAAGTGAGTTTCTACTATGCTCATTGTTGTGTACATGAATTCTCTTAGACAAAAAACGAACTGTTTAAGAAACACATCGTCCACATGGTGTCTCTGAGACCACATAACTTATAGTCTCTTTGAAACCATACTCCATCATGCCTACCATTGAGACTGTACTATCTATTATCACACATGGATTCTACATTGTCTCCAATTACATTTGCCCGGCGCAAATTTATATGAAACTATCTTATAGGGCTTCTGAGCTTGGACGAAGACAGTACGGCACGATCCTGTTTAACACTATTGTTTCATCAGGTTGGTGTGTTTTATGGCGTCATAACGTGCTGATTAATGCAGGGTCGTAGTTTTTTTAACCGGACACCGTGTTTGACAACATTGTCGCCTGTTCCTCGTAGCTCATTGTAAAAGCCCAATTACCTCATGAATACAATCAAATGTGAAACTCTGTGTACCGAACGTGCTTTCCGGCTTGAATATGCGAGAAGATAACAGATGAACATTGGTTGATTGGGGGAATCGAGTTTCCAGATACGTTTTAATAGCCATCTGAAAATACAAGATCTAGGTACGATAAAAACCACGCAACAATCCTAGGACGCGCCATTTAATCTTTCAATGACGGTAGGCAACTCGTCTCGAGGACGACCCACAACAACAGGCAGACTGGGCCCACATTTCCTCTAGCACGGGGCGGATATTGCGAGCCAGGCTTCCTCGCGCCTTCGCACCGAGTGACCGCTGTCTTGCCCGCAGTCGTGATCCGATGAAGGCGTCCCATCGATCTTACCGCTTTCCGCGACAGCGCATCAATATTGCATTGTGGGAAAGATCCTGAGGCCGTCGCTGCCTGAATTATTGACGCCCTCCAGCGGGCCCGAGTTCTGGGGCTCTCTGACCTCGGGACTGACGTCAACCTGCTCTTCCGGTGTCCTCGATGGTGCAGTTTTTGTCGTCACGGTCCGCCGACGACTCTGATTCCCCGCACGCCATCTTCGGCCCCGAGTTCCTGCCGACGATCTTGTATGAAACAAACGTGTGAGAAAGAGCTAGATATACCTCTGATAGCTGAAGCTTGTTACAGGGTGGCGTTGGTGCGCAGAGAAGGAAAATTTACGGGTCAGTTGCTGCAAGTCGTGGGATAGTTAGGATGATGCTGGTTTTAAAGGTTGATGAAGAAAAGGGCAAATATATTTATGCAGGACGCCGTGATCTGGGTTTTTGCCTCGCCTTCCACGCGCTTCCCCGGCTGGGTGTGATAACCAACCCCAGCCCTTCTGCCCATAATCCACACCTGATCAAATTCTTTCAGCAGCCGCTCTCATGGCGCTCACATTCTGTTTCTTCTAGCAATCCACAGAGCAACCGTTCACTCTCACCGTCCTTCCCCAGGCACACACCCCTACGTCTCCCATCGTACATATGGAGCTTTACCTGAAACTCCGACGGCCCTTCCCTGGCCCACTCTTCCAGTCCGTGTCGAGATCCCTACTTCTGCGATCAGATTTTACCTCCCAACTCAAGGCCACTCTTGCCTTCTGTCATCTCAACGCTCGCACTTTCAAAGGACATAGCTTCCGCATCGGTGCCCCCTCTACAGTGGCACAACAATGCCTCTCGGATAAACGACTCCGCCTGCTCGTTCGTTGGAGGTCCTCCTCTTTCCGCCGTTACATCAGGTGCACCTCCAGTGTCTCACCCTTGCAGTAAATACACCCCTCGTTCTCGGTCCGCGGGTGGCTATTGGGGCTCACCTTTCCGCTTTTCCATTTGGGCGTGGCGCGGACGGCTTGGAGGGGGGCTGTCCGCGCTATGGCCGTCCAGTCCGTCTGCGCTATGGCCCTGGTAGCACCCAAATGGAGCGGAACTCGCTAGCTTCCCTCCTTACCACATTAAAAGGAGTCACGGCTGCAGCTTTCGGTTAGCAGAACTTAGACTCGGATGTGGCCATTCGCAAACGCAGACCCGTTTTCCATTGGGCTTTTCTTTGCATGCCCCTTGATATCCAATAGTGGCGGCCAGCATAAAAGGGCTTTGCATGTAAGGCAAATATATGTATGCAGAACGCCGTGATCTGTGTCCTTCAACTAATGCTCTTTGACCTGGCTGAACCGGGAAATTTCCATGAGCAGAACTGGCACTGCGCATGCGCCTGCTCCCCTTCACCCTCAAAGGCCAACCGCGTCATCATTCCGGCTTCAAGGGAGGGACAGACCACACGCCTTTCCCTTCCAGCGAGTATGCAACCTTTTCATTTCAATAGCCACGTCATGCCCCTCCAGCCACCCATCTTTTCAACGTTCTTGTTCTTGGGCGGATATTTACCGAATTGCGTACTTTTTACCCCCCCCCCCCCTCACCCCCACCCCCACCCCACCCATTTTCTGTGCTGTTGTACATTATTTAGTATTTTTCATTGACATGTGTTTACGGCGTCGTTTCCGAATTGTACCTTCCGAGCTGTCTCAATTTTCACGTTTGATTGATGTCCATTGCGCCTCCGCTCCCCGAGTTCGCTTTCCTGGTATCATTTGAGTTGGTTGTGATGTACATTTCACCCCCTTTTTCTTTTTGAGGCCATGTTGGATATGTTCACTTGGCGGTGTCAATTACACTTGTCGACCTACCACCTTTCTTCTTTGAGTACCATCCTGTACATCAAATTACATGACCTCACCTATATTGCTTTCCATGTACTGAATGGTTACTCGTGTGGGCGAGTCTCTACTGACTATGGAAGGGTAGGAGCCATGCTTTTTCCCATTGGGTTTTTAACCGCAGGTCCTTCCTTCCTACTTGCCCTGGTATCACCCAAATATAGCGGAACTCGCTCGCTTCCCTCCTTACCCTATTAAAAGAAGTCACGGCTGCATTCAGTTACCAGAACTGAGGATCGGCTGTGGTCATTCGCAAACGCAAACCCGTTTTACTTTTGGCTTTTCTTTGCATGCCCCGTGATACCTAATAATGGCGGCCAGCATAAATGATGAAGTGGTCGGGATTGACATGCACAGTTACAGATTTACCGTAGTGAGTTGCTTGGTTCTCTGAGATGCGCTTTGAGTGGTTGCAGGTGAGCCGTGAATGTTCGTAAAAAAAGCCCACCAAAACAAAGGAGTGCTGGGGAAAGGGAGGAAGAGGAGTTGGAGGATAATGATTGTGTCGTACTTCACCAGAGTTCATTGACCAAATACCCTTTGTTCGCTCGAAACAGTAATGGAACACTGGCCCAAGTGTGTCCTGTAGTTGACAGTGTTCGCAAACATCACGGAAAGAGGATTTCCTGTTTTTTCTTTCTCTCAAAACCAAAAATCCTTATACGTTATAAACAATTGTTGTTTTCATGTTTCAAGCTTAACCAGGATATGTCCTTTGAAAACGACTGACACAAACACGTATGATAACATTTTGACATAACATTTTCACATTTTCTTTTCTGACAGAAATTTAACGATTGTATCTTTATCAATGCCATTATACGTGGGAGAAAGTCGGTAAAAACCCATTGGACACTCGTTCTATGATCAAGCAATGTCGCAGGATCATGAATGATAATAAAACCCGCTGGCTCTGAACCTCCAGGTTTTGGCATTTTTTAAAATCGGGCTCAAACCCGCAATCTCTCGAGAAAGAGGGGGGAAAACAAACAAAAAAAAACAAAAACACAGGTCGGGTTCGAACCCGCAACCTCTCGAAAAAGAGGAAAAAAAACCAACAACAACAAACAGAAAGGTTCGAACCCGCAACCTCTCACATGTGCAACAACGGGTGGGTGGCTCTCTCTCTTTCTCTCTCTCTCTCTCTCTCTCTCTCTCTCTCTCTCTCTCTCTCTCTTTCTCTCTCTCTTTCTCTTTCTCTCTCTCTCTCTCTCTTTACCTCTCTCTCTCTCTCTCTCTCTCTCTCTCTCTCTCTCTCTCTCTTGAATACCAACACACTTGAAAAAGAAGCTTCTGTGCGGATTCGAACCTGTACACGCATCCCGTACAACCATGCATGTCCCAGCGACGAAAACAAATATCCAACGCTACCGAGTGAGCTAATCCGGATATCTTAAAGTTTAGATTTGTAAAGCAGATATAAAATCATTTCCTGCAAACCCCCTCGGTTCGTATTTTGCACTGTAAATTGTAGACAAATGGATGATAGTTCATGAAATTTGAGTGGTCTTGCACATTTTAGGATACTCATGGCCTATTTCTGCCAATTTGAATATCAATTCACTGCCATTAGGCCACGCGAACAGAACTTGGTACTGTAGGCCCACTCTATCGCACTGCCGCTGAGACGGAGTGGCTGTTCTAAGAGTCGGACCGGCCACACGGGTATAGAGACACCAATTGTGACTGTAAAACGTTTTTTTTTTTTCTTAAAGAAAAAGCGATTATGTTTTCTGGGGAGGATCACGAAAACTATTTATGTAACTGGTGAGCGCTCGTACAGCGTGGGAGAAACGCTGCTGGTGACGGGAGTGAAGGAAAAGGCGAAATATCGCCATTCCGTCAAGGGACATTTTAGGGGGGTGTTTTCGAGTTTACGAGTTTAAAAATTCATTTTCTTTTCAAACCTCGATTCTGAAAATTTGATACATTCAATCGAACCTAACATCATGTAAGTGTGCAAAATGTCAAGGAAATCCGTTAAGTAGTTTTTGAGATATCAGCCGTTAAGTCGGGACAGACACACAGACAGACATGCACACACACACACACACACACACACACACACGCGCACACACACACACACACACACACACACACACACACACACACTCACACACACACAGACAGCTAAAGCTGTGAGGACCTCCAGTGAACGTGGAGCAACAAAATGAATCTCAAGCAAGATTGTCGACGTCTCTCGGGCCTACGTGCACGTTGTTCAACCAGCGTCCCATGCACTTTACACTGTTGGCTGCTGTGCGAAAGAGCAGGCAGCAGGATAATCGACCCGATTCACACGACATACCGGATTCGACCCGGGTCTGTCACTGTCATGGCGTGCAAGAACCGACAAGTGGGGCAAGTTTTGCTGGCAAACTGAAGCAATGAAAATGTGTCAACAAGTCTTTGAGTCTTCATTACAACGCCTTCCCTTGCGGTGCTCGGAGCCGATGACGCGAAGGCTGAGTGCTCTGCCCGCCGTAACCCTGGCGGAAAAACAAAGAGAAATCAATACGCAGCCACGGCAGGAGGAAACACTCGGTAGGTTCCGTCTATTGTCCCCGTGTCAGATTCCTCCGCCATAGTAACTGCCAGCTCCGCGTCATTGACCTTCTGTGTGAAGACGGATCCAGCACACGTCTCACAACGCGGGCTGCGCCAGATGAACACAATAGCAGTGGGACAATAGGAGGAAAGCAAGCAAACACAAACTTGTGTGCATTTTGAAAAGGTGCCGCTTCGAGCAGACGAGATGAATGGAATGGCGCATAATGGGGCTTGCATAACCATGATGTACTGTGCAGTTATTCTGCACAATGCCGCTGTGGCATTCGGTGC
>JAWQFJ010001892.1:107500-112500 GCA_034096865.1 Theodoxus fluviatilis | reverse complement strand
AGACAGACAGACTCTTTATTATCCATATGTGGAAAATCGTTGATACCAGGAACGTAACAAAGATGCTGCAGCTGACTGACAGTCCTGGAATCTTCGCTTACTCATACTGTATGTGTCTTTCGCTCTCTAGCTCTCTCTCTCTCTCTCTGTCTCTCCAGGAACGCCATAGGCGGCAACGTCACGCCCAGGACGCGTACACGGCCTTTCCGTCCCGCCACCAGGGGTCGCTACTTCAACTCCAGCAACGGACTGCGCAGCTCCAGTCGAGCCAGCGTGCAGAGGCCCGCCACCGCCGCACCCTGGCCACAGGCAAGCTTCACCATCACCAGCGTCAAGCTCTACGACAAGGCGGAAGGCTTCATCCATCCCTCTGCCCGTCCCCAGTCCGTCGTCATCCGGGCCTTCAGCGCGGGACAGGCCTCCATGGCTGAACCTCCCCACGAGGCACTTCTTACACCCGAGATCAAACCCCAGCCAATCAGCGTCAGTATTCCTGACACGCCCTCCCTGACGGAAAACGTCATGAACGGATCTGACGTGCTGTTAGTCAACGGCGGCTACGCCCCCGATGACCCAGAGAACACGTCATCGTAGGTGTGGGCTTGGGTGCAACTTCTCTGCGCCGAAAGTCGGACCCTGATGCTACGTATGAATTCTGCAGAGTGTTTTCAGTGTGCCTCTGGTCCATGGAGACAGTGAATGAGGATGCTCTCTCCTAAATATGTTAATGCCCGTTTGCAAAGTTTATGTTTGCTTTTATTCCGTGGTGACAATGTATAAGACGTACACCAATACCACGAAAAGATTAGGAGGCTAAGCAAGACAGCAGGGAGATTTTGACTTGGCAGGAAGAGTTGTCCAGTTCGTGGGAGCCGCTAGACACCCCACCCCCTCGTCATCTGGAACCTGTGGGCATAAGACCTTTCGGGGCCTGCTTCTGTAGCCCGACCACAGGCGCCCCTACGGAACAATGGATGCCGCTGGGTTAGGTCTGGTACAGATGAAAACTTCTCCCTCACGTTAAACCACGAGTCTGGTTGACACCATCCAGTGTAGGCTGTGGACTGTCGCATGTAGGGGGAAATATGACGACAAATGAGAAGAACGTCTGCAGATTCATTCTCTGCGCAGAGTTTTGGAGATTACCGGCAATAGAGACCAGATCCAGAAGCATTACGTAGTGGCATCTTGCTCCAGTGGAAGGAACACGCAACACAAGGCTCCGCTGAGTCCAAGAACTGCACACAGACGCACAAAAGGGACTTCTTGAAAGACTGGTAGGGTTTTTATACGTAAACAGAATGGACCACTATTCCACTCCATCTACGTGATGAATTGTGCAGTTATCAGAAACCGTTTGCTCACGAAATGTTGCAAGAATTAACAGTTGAAAACAGTTCACAACGTGCGATTTTTCTCCTAATCATCTTGTTTTAGCACGTCGCACTAAGCATTTTCGAAAGGAAATCAGATGGTGAGATATCATTGTTTACAGAAGAAACTCTGTGCGGGCACAAGGTTTCGATTTCGATTACCTTTGTCTCTGCTCAAAGGGTAAACAACAACAACAACAAGCTGCGCAAATAGTATGTGATCAGATGACGTTCTAACCAATAGACTTCTTTAACAATTCAGATAAAGCACGCAGTCAGATTGACACAGTTCACGCTTGAAACTGTTTCGAGAAGAGCATGAACGGTACAACGACATGTAAATAGTTTAATTTATTTTCGACAGTATTCATCTATAGAGTCTGCTGGAGTGCACCGTTTGCTGGTGGATTCGACTGCTATTGCCGTTGACACATTGTATTAGCTATCCCCGGTGTATATCTTCATGTTAGTATTAGTTTTGTATGCGAATGCGTGCATCTGTGTCATTCGTGCTTTAGAGCCACGCATAGAGCCATTAGGCATCGCAATACCTAACCACCGTGTGTGTGTGTGTGTGTGTGTGTGTGTGTGTGTGTGTGAGAGAGAGAGAGAGAGAGTATCTGTGTGTGTGTGTGTGTGTGTGCGCGCGGACACGCGTGTGCGTGCGTGTTAATGTGTGTTTTGAAATGTGTGGAGCTATACTAACACGCAGTCATATTTTTCTAAGGATCTACAATCTGACGACATCACCACAGCCAGTATTTTTTAGCCAGAGGCGGAAGTGTGTCCTCAATATTAAGGTTTACTAATCTTACACTTATTAGCGTGCAACGGCTCTTCAACGTGTTTTTGTAGGAATCCTTCTTTTAGCTAAATCTCCGGCTTCTGCTTTGTGTAGAATAGTCACTGTGTGACCCAATACTGCGTGATCTGTGTACTCGCATTTCTTCTCCTAAATCTCCAGTACGTTGTTGAGTGGCTCACTTTGAAGAATCTTATTCATATGGTGAAAACAATCCGTCCAATTACGTGATAACATCTAGTTTTTTTGTTGTTGTTCCTGATTAATCTTTACTGTAAGCAATCGTACACACCATGATTTCAACCCATTATCATGTGCTTAGATGAAGGTCACTATAATCATGATATGTTTGACTTTCATGTCCCGACTCATCTCTTTGCTTCTTTTTTCTCCTACCTTTTTGAGTGTGTGACTATGAGTACTGTACATAAGCTTGATAGTTGATGAGGGTTTGCAAATGTACATATACGTCCGTTGGAGGAAATAATATTTATTACTGTTGTGTATCCTATCCGTCCAAGCCATTGTGCATAACTTCAGACTGTGATATGTTTAGCTAAGGAATGATATCAATTGTCCGTCCTCATCAAGGATAAAGCTATCCTTACAATGCTATTTTTCAACTCAAGAAAACAAAATATATCAAGTCTTCTGAATTTCCAGTAAACGTTTATGGTACTAAATGTGCAAAGATTTTCTCGAATACTTAATGCATGTTACCCCTGGATCATGTTTATGGACTTAGAATGAACTAGATGTGTTTATGCTTTTCGTAGCGCAAGCTTTCTAAATCCATAGTCAAGAAACGGCAGGTCATGAACAGTGCAAGAGAGGCACACTAGGTCGCAGTGGCCTTTTCCCTTTGTGCACGTGACTGGCTACCTAAATGCACACTTCAATGTCCAGTCTGGAGTCTTTGAGGCATCATTTGGGGAATTTATTCTGTAGTAGAAAGCTGTGAAATTGCAAAGCTTTTCAAGTCAGGTAACGTTCAGAGTCAGATTCAGTGCTCCTAATAGAGACTGACCTTCTGGAAGCTATCTGTTACTGAAAGCTCTTAGGAAAAGCAAATGTGTCAAACCGGAGCACATCACACACGACCAGAACATTGAAGAACAGTTTGTTTGCTCAAAATATCCACTTCATAGCATGGGACCCCCAAGAAAAATGCCCTGAAGGCCGCTCAAAGAGGACCTGGCAGAGATTCTGCTTGGTGGAAATGTAGATGGCAGGGAAAGTCTGGGAGGCCATGATGATAACCTCCCAGAACCAAGTTCGATAGAGAACTGATCTGTCTTGACACTACTCTCTAAACCTCTGCAGAAAGTCCAGCACTGTGCCACCCACCTCATTTACAGAGTGCGTCACAGACAACCTTGCACTCCTCTCATGATAAATCTCCACTGGTTGCCTGTTCCTGACCGCATCGACTACAAAGCCGCACTCTTCTGCTACTACTTCTTCACTGAATCTGCTCCCGCCTACCTTTCTCAACTTATTTTTCGTTACATTCCTGCTCGCACACTCCGTTCTTCTTCTGACACCCGACTCCTCATCCCAGTTGACTACAATCGCAAATCTCATGGCTTCCGCTCTTTCTCATTCTACGGTCTTTGGAATTCACTGCCTCACCATGTCAGACACCCCGCTTCTATCACCTCCTTCAAGTCTAATCTTAAAACACATCTTTTCCAGCAATATTTGAAATGAGTTAGTCAGAAGAACATGTTCCAATTCCCCACCCCCCCCACCCCCCACCCCCCATTCCTCGCCCTGCCTTCTTGACATTTGATTTGGACATTTGTGTACATACTTGTATATTTTTGCTTGACTGCTTATTTGTGAGTTGCGTAATGTTGGGTCGTATGTTTTCTTCTAAGTATGGTTGACTATATGCACGTACAGAGCATGTGTATGCAAATGTGTATGGTACTGTCCTTTTCCTATTATATGTTGTCACATGCGCTTAGAACCACTGGATAAGGCTCATTATAAATACAATAAATTATTATTATTATTGTTGAGGTCCTATATTTTCCCAGGAATTGCAAGGAATGTCAAGTAAGTCAAGCATGGTACGACGTGCAGATTCGGGCCAATCGTTGTACTGAAAGCAATTCAGATATCAACAGAGGAAACGAAAGCATGCGCCATGGTGATATCGATTCAAAGGAGTATACAGGTATTGTGAATCATCCATGACTTTGTAGGAAAAGCGACGGCGTTCGAGTAATCAGATATTTCTACAAAGTCACTATTTCGACCCAAACTTTTCAAAGTATTTTAGTCGAGTCTTGGCCCTTTTTGTGTGTGTGTTATTTTCCTTTATGCTTTTTAAAAACTCTTGTGAACAGTCCTGACTGCGTGATATCTGTTTGCATTTTAACGGCACCTGTAACATTTATCATCGTGTCCATGCATGTCAACGATTGCAAATTCTCATGACTGATCGTTTCAGAGCATTGTGTCTACATAAAGGTTTAATGACAACATTGTCCTCGTTTGCTCTGTTTCTTATATGATACTGTTTTTGTTTCCATTATATTTTATTTTTAATGCTGTGGAATAATGTTTAGACGTACATCGGTACATTCGTAAGCTTTCACCACAAAATGAAACGGACGTCGTCTGACCTCATTTCGTGATAGCGGCCAAATAGAGTGAGATGGGTTAGGTATGTCAGTATCGATATTTGATAGATGTTAAAACCTACAACCATTCGTTTATTGCACAGCATCGTGTTTTTCTTAGCTTTTCATCGTCAACCCTCCAGCTGGTTGGCCGAACCGGTACACCGCATTCCAAATAGCCAGCATGATCACAAC
>JAWQFJ010001892.1:100000-102500 GCA_034096865.1 Theodoxus fluviatilis | reverse complement strand
TGCTACTGCTGTCGTTACTGCTGCTGTTTCTGTTACTGCTGGCTATCGCGACTGCTGCCGTTTCTGCTCCTGCTGTCGTTACTGTTGCTGTTTCTGCTACTGCTGGCTGTCGTTACTGCTGCTGTTTCTGCTACTGTTGTCGTTACTGTTGCTGTTTCTGTTACTGCTAGCTGGCGTTACTGCTGCTGTTTCTGCTACTGTTGTCGTTACTGTTGCTGTTTCTGTTACTGCTAGCTGTCGTTAATGCTGCCGTTTCTGCTACTGTCGTCGTTACTGCTGCTGTTTCTGTTACTGCTAGCTGTCGTTATTGCTGCTGTTTCTGCTACTGTTGTCGTTACTGCTGCCGTTTCTGCTACTGTTGTTACTGTTGCTGTTTCTATTACTGCAAGCTGGCGTTACTGCTGCCGTTTCTGCTACTGTCGTCGTTACTGCTGCTGTTTCTGTTACTGCTAGCTGTCGTTATTGCTGCTGTTTCTGCTACTGTTGTCGTTACTGCTGCTGTTTCTGTTACTGTTATTGTAACTGCTGCCGTTTCTGCTACTGTTGTCGTTACTGCTGCTGTTTCTGTTACTGCTGCTGTTTCTGCTACTGTTGTTGTAACTACTGCTGTTTCTGTTACTGCTGGCTGATGTGACTGCTGCTGTTTCTGTTCCAGCTGTCGTTACTGCTGCTGTTTCTTCTACTGCTGTCGTTACTGTTGCTGTTTCTGCTACTGCTGTTGTGACTGCTGCCGTTTCTGCAATGCTATCGTTACTGCTGCTGTTTCTGTTACTGCTGGCTGTCGTTACTGCTGCTGTTTCTGTTACTGCCGGCTATCGTTACTGCTGCTGTTTCTGTTACTGCCGGCTATCGTTACTGCTGCTGTTTCTGCTACTGTTTCTGCTACTGTTGTCGTTACTGCTGCTGTTTCTGTTACTGCCGGCTATCGTTACTGCTGCTGTTTCTGCTACTAGTGTTATAACTGCTGCTGTTTCTGTTACTGCTGGCTGTCGTTACTGCTGCCGTTTCTGCCACTGCTGTCGCTACTGCTGCTGTTTCTGCTACTGCTGTCGTTACTGCTGCTGTTTCTGTTACTGCTGGCTGTCGTTACTGCTGCCATTTCTGCTACTGCTGTCGTTACTGCAGCTGTTTCTGTTACTGCTGGATGTCGGTACTGCAGCTGTTTCTGTTACTGCTGTCGGTACTGCACCTGTTTCTGCTACTGCTGTCGGTACTGCTGCTGTTTCTGCTACTGCTGCCGTTAATGCTGCCGTTTCTGCTACTGCTGTCGTTACTGCTGCTGTTTCTGCTACTGTTGTCGTTACTGCTGCTGCGTCTGCTACTGCTGTCGTTACTGCTGCTGTTTCTGCTACTGCTGGCTGTCGTTACTGCTGCTGTGTCTGCTACTGCTGTCGTTACTGCTGCTGTTTCTGCTACTGCTGGCTGTCGTTACTGCTGCTGTTTCTGCTACTGCTGTCGTTACTGCTGCTGTTTCTGCTACTGCTGTCGTTACTGCTGCTGTTTCTGCTACTGCTGTCGTTACTGCTGCTGTGTCTGCTACTGCTGTCGTTACTGCTGCTGTTTCTGCTACTGCTGGCTGTCGTTACTGCTGCTGTGTCTGCTACTGCTGTCGTTACTGCTGCTGTTTCTGCTACTGCTGGCTGTCGTTACTGCTGCTGTTTCTGCTACTGCTGTCGTTACTGCTGCTGTTTCTGCTACTGCTGTCGTTACTACTGCTGGCTGTCGGTACTGCTGCTCATTCTGCTACTGCTGTCGTTACTGCTGCGGTTTCTGCTATTGCTGTCGTTACAACTGTCGTTTCTGTTACCGCTGTCAGTACTGCTCTGTTACTGCTACTGCTGCCGTTTCTGCTGCTGCTGTCGTTACTGCTGATGTTTCTGCTACTGCTGTCGTTACTGCTGATGTTTCTGCTACTGCTGTCGTTACTGCTGATGTTTCTGCTACTGCTGTCGTTACTGCTGCTGTTTCTGCTACTGCTGTCGTTACTGCTGCTGTTTTTGCTACTGTTGTCGTTACAACTGCCGTTTCTGTTACCGCTGTCAGTACTGCTCTGTTACTGCTACTGCTGCTGTAACTGCTGTTGCTTCCTAGTTGCTGCAAGCTAATGTTCCAGTCTCTGCACTGCATAAGACTTTTGCGGCCAACTTTTGGGGGTATTGTGAGTACGTACTACGTATAAGAGCTTGTGAAACAAAGACGCCTCGCTATTTCAACTTTTGTTTTCCTTTTATACATATACCACAACAGAAAGCATCACTTTGTCAATCACGTTGTAATTCCCGATGTCCATAGGACCATAACAAAAGCAATCGCATGCCCAGCACAAGAGGCGCAAGGCAATCGCCTGCAGTATTGCACGGACGCGTGCAATACCAGAGTCACTTGGAAAAACTACGTTCTCAGCGTTGAATTTAACCCAAGTATCCCTTGCCGTAGCCAAGACCACCGCCGTAGCCAAGACCACCTCCATAGCCAAGACCACCGCCGTAGCCAAGACCAC
>JAWQFJ010001892.1:85000-92500 GCA_034096865.1 Theodoxus fluviatilis | reverse complement strand
ATATTTAAATAGACTGGATTTCAAAATTTTGACAAACATATTCGGTTTGGCGTCTAGTGCAGTCACATGCAGACATCAACAAAATGTCTGTATAAAATCATTAACTTTCTCGGCTTTCTCTAATTAAACGGGCTTCACTATGATTACTAAAATGAAAATCCCGTCGAAAGGGGATCCTCTTCATTTTTATCTACAAGCCGACAGTCAGCAGAAATTAATTTCTTCGCAAAAGCTCTTGCTTCATGCCAACGCACTACGTACGACCTCATTCCCTCACCTTGTGGAGGGCAGCATCGCGGGCATCAGCGAACAGCTTGTTGGCTCCAGCCTTAGACAGGAGGTTGGAACCAGCGGCGAGGACACGGCCGGAGTTGCCTTGCTGGTTGAAGGCGCCCTTGCCGAAGTTGCCGGCGTTGTAGCCCTTCTTGCCGGACCCGTTGGCGGCAGAGGCAGCGGCAGCACCCTGGGCACCGTGGGCGGAACCCTTCTTGGCACCGAAAGCGTTCTGGCCAAGACCGAAGCGGGTCTGCCTGCAATAGGAAGCGCCGTAAGATGGAATGCAAGAAGGAAAATGCTGAACATCTTCGTAGGTAAAAGATAGACCGCTAAGTTTTTTTTTCAGAAGACAAAACAAATAATGATCACAAAGATCGCTGAGAGGTGCTGCAATCACAGGTTTAGTATGGAAACAAACGTTTCGGGCGTAGTCCTTCATCCGTTTGTTCCTATACTAAACACGTGATTTCAACACCTCCCATCAATCTTTGTGGTCATTATTTGTTCTGAGCATCTTCATTTGAGGGAAGATTTTCTTTTTTACGACTGAAGAGGCGTATGTACGACGTGAAACTGGTATAGGATTGAAACGTGGATAAGAGATGAGGAAAACTGAAAAAAGTGATGATACAGGTATCAAAATCTTACCCCAAAAATTGAACTACTGAAACCGCTGAAAGCGTTGAAGTAAAGCTTCCAATGCATTCAGGGCGAGAGATTGTTTTGAAGTAATTTATCATTCTGCAATTACTGCCCGGGAATTTATTTACAAATTTGGAATAATTTCTATTCGGTTCAATAGTACGCCACATAAGTCACACCTGGTAGTTACTGCATTACATCACGCATTGAGTGTATTTTCGTGACCAAATCCGATTGTCTCCTCTTCAAATAATCGACTGCTTAGTCTCAATACGTTGGCCCCTGTGTATACTGTGAACCGCATTTGCTATAAACGTTTACTGCCGGCAAATGTAACTAGAGAGTGCCACTCAAACTACATATCCTTCTGAAAGCCGTGCTATTCATGTATGAGAAGAGAGACGGGAATGTGAGGAAGGAAGTGTAACAGCCTGCATCGGTAGCTTCATAGTGAGTGCAGAAATACTCATGACGTTTCAGTCTAGGAAAACGTTTTGGATAAAAATGTCAAAAGGGCAAGCGTGTGGGATCAAGTTTTCGCCTTATAAAGAGCCACTAGGAGTAAAAATCAGTCTTCCCCATCACGCCACCATGACTATGATCTTTTACTCTATCTCTATCTCTATCCCCACTCCATCTATGCCATTGGAATGATAGAAAAATTAGGTTGTGAATGTTAGAGGATTTAACTTTTCAGTGAGCGGTCGACCTGCCAATACAGTTTAGTTTAGTTCAGTTCAGTTCAGATCAGTTCAGATCAGTTCAGTTCAGTTCAGTTCAGATCAGTTCAGTTCAGTTCAGTTCAGTTCAGATCAGTTCTGTTCAGTTCAGTTCCCAACCCATGCCCTCCTGCCACCCCGGGTGTGACGGACCTGTCGCGGTAGTCATCCAGGGCGTGCTTGTTGGAGCTCTCCTCCAGCACGAAGCCGCCGGTCTCGGCCGCGTTGTTGTTGAACTTCTTGTCGAAGGCGTAGTTGACGTTGTTGCCCAGCACGCCGCCCTTGTTGAAACCAGCTTTCTTGCCGAGCTGGTTGCCATAGCCCGCCTTGTTGGCGGCGGCCTTGGCGGCGACCTGAAGCAGCAGTGGTGTCAACAGTGGTAGCATTCACAAGTAGCGAGTACGCATTATGATCTGATTAAATGCACCAGAAAAGTGTTCTGCACAGTGCTCCTCCCTGCAACACTAAATGTCCCTTCTTTTTTCCGCCGACCATATGGCTATAAGATATACTGCTAAATCAGAGTCGTAGGAAGACAGTCCCATGACAGAGTCACGCTGTTGGGAGAATGTGTCTGCAGGAGTGCCAAATTTATTCTGAAATCGTCTGACTAAATGTAATCACTCCTGAACAACTTGGCTACATCTCAATACAAATAATTTTGCACAAGAGCTTATGTGTTAGCGGCTTGTCCTATTTTCCCATCTAATATCCAACGTACAAAATCGTTAATTTCTTGACAAAACAACCATGTCACGAGATCATATATCACTTTTGTATAATGCTTTCAATAAGCATTTATTTGTCAAAGGCTCTACGCTTCATGATACAACATTTGTCATACATTGTATGAGGGACATAGCTCCGAATCTCAACAGCATCAAAAACTGGCTTCACGATCTCCATGACGACATGAACATGGCTTCCGTAACGCAGCATACTCACGTTGCCGGCGTAGCCTGAGTTGTGACCGGAAGCAGCAGCGGCAGCGTTCTTGCCAGCGGCATCGGCACCGAAGGCAGCCTTGTTGGCGCCAAAGGCTTGTTGGGAGGCGCCCTTCTTGGCGAAGCCCTGGCCGGCAGCCTTGCCGAAGTCCGTGACGCGGTCAGCAAACTGGCCACCGCCAGCCTTGAAGGCACTGGCAGCCTGGGCTGCCTTGGCAGCGTCATTCAGACCCACTCCCAGCCCGTAGGCCTGCTTGCCGAACTTGTTGAAAGCCCCGCCATACTTGCCGGCGCCTTTTGCGATTCCAATGCCCTTGAAGCTGGCAAAGGCCGCGGCGATGCAAAGCGTGACCACAAAAACGGAGAGGACCTGAAGCCAGATGAGATGATGTTGTGTGAAATGTTTTTTTTCTCTCATGTATTAAATGTTTAATGCACAGGTTAGCTTTTTCTCACACCTGTGTCTTAAAAGAGTTGTTATTTAAAAGAAAGATCATCATAATACTAAATAAATGAAAATAAACTTCGTGTGGTCACTTATCAGATCCTTTTTAATTTGTATGGGAAATACGTGTTCACAACAAGTTTATGTTTTAAATTAAAGATAAGGCTGACTGTAGTCCCCGAAAAGAAATCCTAAGCAGTGTCGAAAGTGTGTTTTAAACACCTTTGTCAAGACCAGGTCCGGAAATATAATTATTTCCTATTGTGGACGTTAATTGTACAAAGGTAACGCTAAAAAGGAGAATGAATGTAATAGAATTTCTTTGTTTTATAATCTGAAATAGTGACCCAAGGTTCTCAATAACAAATTATGGGGACAAAATGACAACCTGACACTGACCTCAGTCGCAAATTCGAGTCGTGAATTAATAGAACAAACGTTTGACTTTGCAACACAGTGGATATTATTCAGTATATATACAGAATCGCCCTAGTCTTTCCTCCCCTTCATCACACAACCCTACATACTTGAAAACTCGTTCCACAGCCACTGGTACCGATTCTGAAATGAGCGTGCGCCGGAAAAGATGGCATGCAGAAACCACAGTCTACACTTAACACTGAACAGCGTGGGGGAAGCCCAGTTTTCTGAATCAGACTTTCCTGCTGGAGCCCCAACACGATGCAGAGCAAACAGTGGCATCTGCAGCGATAGCTTCATATAGCCACGTATTCACTGTGGTGTTGTAGTCTAGACTCATTCTTCAGTTTACAATGAAAAGTCCCGTGTAAAAACATTTCATTGAGTCCGTGCCATGTTTCTCGTGATTAAACTCTCTCACAAAGCTAGTGAACGAGGCAGCATTTTGTATACTGATTGTTTCTTTCATGTATAGTTACACTGTCGCTTTCCAGTGCTGGGCGTCGCGATAGTCGCTTGTGTCAGACATGCTCCTTAGCGTCCCTGTGCTTGTATTCCCCAGAGAAACTCTTATGCACCCGCCCTACGCTTTTACTTGCCTTTAGGTTTGCAACATGTATCTCATGTGCCAGCAAAGGGGCTTGAGTGAATGATTTACTGACTATTCGAGGCTGTCTGCGTTAATGTGTGTCTAAATGTGCCACAAACAACCACACTAAAAGTTTTCACGAGGAAATCGATTCGTCTTTGAAATCCATAGCGAAGCCCTTCGAGAGACTTGTAAAATAAAAAGGCATTCTAATTCGGGTATACAACACTCGAGACATTTTTATTCACACAATCAACTTTACGTCCCTGATATAAAGAGGCCTTCTGACATCAATCTCTCTAGTGATATATGTAATTTGAGCGTGATTATAAGGAAAGTTTCTTAATAAAAAAAGAGATACATTTGCTGATACGCTGGTTGCCTGTGTTCCGAAAGAATGAATGAAAGATAAAAGAAATAATGATTGATAGAAAGGAGGAAACATAATATTATAGTGACAGAGACAGACGGAAAGAAGGAAAGACATAAAGAAGGAACGAAAGAATGATAGGAAAGAAGACATACAAAGGAAAGAAAGAATGGATGAATGAATGAATCAATCAATCAATCAATCAATCAACGACAGAAAGAAAATAGAAGAAGGAAACGACAAATAGCGACAGCTGCAAGCTGCTTGTCGGTTTGCAAAAGGAAAGAAAATCCACAACAAGTGCTGATGTGGCGACTGCCTGCAGTGTTCATGCAACACCTGGCTCCACATCATTCCCACTCACCTTCATCTTGCCTGAGCCCGGCGGCGTAGGTCGGCTGCTGCTGCTCAGTGGCGACCGACCGGGAGACTGCCCACTTATAAGGCCCTCGGGTCTGGACGTATAAACTTTAACTGCCCCATCGGCAGGAATCTCAATTTCATCAGTGGCCGAAGATTCCTATAAATGGCTGAACGGAGTCGCGATTATTGGCCCCAAGGCTGGGGGTAAAGACGAATATTACGATGCGAGAAAGTTTATACTAATCAAATGCAACTATTTCCCGGCACCACGCTTTCATGCGGATCTTTAATGTGGAAGTATGCATGAAGCGGGGTCTGGGGGCGGTTGCTGGGGTCGTCTGGGTTGTATTTTAGTCGCCTGCAAGTCCGGGGTCATGTCCGGGCAAGGGCCGTGTTGGACTGCGACACCTGGAGTGACCTCACCCTCCAAACATGCTGTAATTGTTGCGTCTGCCCCCAAAACTGCTTTCGCTACACTACAGGCTCAGCACATGCGTCTCAAGGTTTGCTGCTTTATTTTGTGTCTTCAGTTTATACGCTTTACGGTGATGTGAGTCTTGCGATATTGAAGTTAGTGCGAGATAAGCATTTTACTAGAAGACAACTGAGGAGAGAACCCCTGGGTAAGATTGCTCTCGAGTAAAGTTTGGGTTTGGACCGTGAAGGATACTTGCAACGTGGGTCAATTAACAAGTTATAAATAAACTGCGGGGCTGGAGGTGGATCATGGAACAGGATGGGGGGAAAGAAGGGCTGGGGGTGGGATGGGGCAGGATGGGATGGGGCTGGGTGAGGTGGGATTGGGTGGGATGGATGGGGTAAGAGTTTGGCGGGGTGGGGTGGGATGGGGCAGGATGGGATGGGGCTGGGGGGGGTGGGATGGGGCAGGATGGGATGGGGCTGGGTGGGGTGGGATGGGGCAGGATGGGATGGGGCGGGGTGGGGTGGGATGGGGCAGGATGGGATGGGACTGGGTGAGGTGGGATGGGGCAGGATGGGATGGGGCTGGGTGGGGTGGGGCTGGGGTGGGGTGGGATGGGGCAGGATGGGATGGGGCTGGGTGAGGTGGGATGGGGCAGGATGGGATGGGGCTGGGTGGGGTGGGGCGGGGGGTGGGGTGGGATGGGGCAGGATGGGTTGCGGCTGGGTGAGGTGGGATGGGGCAGGATGGGATGGGGCTGGGGGTGGGGTGGGATGGGGCAGGATGGGATGGGGCTGGGTGAGGTGGGATGGGGCAGGATGGGATGGGGCAGGGTGGGGTGTGATGGGGCAGGGTGGGGTGTGATGGGGCAGGGTGGGGTGTGATGAGGCAGGGTGGGGTGTGATGGGGCGGGGTGGGGTGTGATGGGGCAGGATGGGATGGGGCTGGGTGAGGTGGGATGGGGCAGGATGGGATGGGGCTGGGTGGGGTGCGATGGGGCAGTAGGGGATGGGGCTGGGGGTGGGGTGGGATGGGGCAGGATGGGATGGGGCTGGGTGAGGTGGGATGGGGCAGGATGGGATGGGCTGGGGGTGGGGTGGGATGGGGCAGGATGGGATGGGGCTGGGTGGGGTGGGATGGGGCAGGATGGGATGGGGCGGGGTGGGGTGGGATGGGGCAGGATGGGATGGGGCTGGGTGAGGTGGGATGGGGCAGGATGGGATGGGGCTGGGGTGGGGTGGGATGGGGCAGGATGGGATGGGGCTGGGTGGGGTGGGATGGGGCAGGATGGGATGGGGCGGGGTGGGGTGGGATGGGGCAGGATGGGATGGGGCTGGGTGAGGTGGGATGGGGCAGGATGGGATGGGGCGGGGTGAGGTGGGATGGGGCAGGATGGGATGGGGCTGGGGGTGGGGTGGGATGGGGCAGGATGGGATGGGGCTGGGTGAGGTGGGATGGGGCAGGATGGGATGGGGCTGGGGGTGGGGTGGGATGGGGCAGGATGGGATGGGGCTGGGTAGGGTGGGATGGGCAGGATGGGATGGGGCTGGGGGTGGGGTGGGATGGGGCAGGATGGGATGGGGCTGGGTGAGGTGGGATGGGGCAGGATGGGATGGGGCTGGGTGAGGTGGGATGGGGCAGGATGGGATGGGGCTGGGTGGGGTGGGATGGGGCAGGATGGGATGGGGCTGGGTGAGGTGGGATGGTGCAGGATGGGATGGGTCTGGGTGAGGTGGGATGGGACAGGATGGGATGGGGCTGGGGGTGGGGTGGGATGGGGCAGGATGGGATGGGGCTGGGTGGGGTGGGATGGGGCAGGATGGGATGGGGCGGGGTGGGTGGGATGGGGCAGGATGGGATGGGGCTGGGTGAGGGGGGATGGGGCAGGATGGGATGGGGCTGGGTGGGGTGGGATGGGGCAGGATGGGATGGGGCAGGATGGGATGGGGCTGGGTGGGATGGGATGGGGCAGGATGGATGGGGCGGGTGGGTGGGATGGGGCAGGATGGGATGGGCGGGTGGGTGGGATGGGGCAGGATGGGATGGGGCTGGGTGAGGTGGGATGGGGCAGGATGGGATGGGGCTGGGTGAGGTGGGATGGGGCAGGATGGGATGGGGCTGGGTGGGGTGGGATGGGGCAGGATGGGATGGGGCTGGGTGGGGTGGGATGGGGCAGGATGGGATGGGGCTGGGTGGGGTGGGATGGGGCAGGATGGGATGGGGCTGGGTGGGGTGGGATGGGGCAGGATGGGATGGGGCTGGGTGAGGTGGGATGGGGCAGGATGGGATGGGGCTGGGTGAGGTGGGATGG
>JAWQFJ010001892.1:65000-80000 GCA_034096865.1 Theodoxus fluviatilis | reverse complement strand
GAAAGCACGTGATATTACGTAGAATTGTTTATTTCAACATTCAATATGTGGTACTATTGGGCATGTAGTCTAGCTACGATTGCGTTGTTGTCAGGTGCTTCATTCAGAGTAATCACAGGAGCACTTATGTTGATGTAGATGCAATATAGTTTGCTATGATGAAGGGAGAGTTGAAATAAATTATGTACAAAAGAATTCCATTTGGACGCTACAATTGACTGTGATCTTCTCACGTGCTTCGGTAGACCGATGTTTCAAGAACGGTAACTGAGAGGAATGCCTCCGGAGTTGTCCTCTCCTGTAACTCGTGAAAGTCAGAAGTGGCCGACTTCGAATTTTGTTTTTAGGGTTTCGGGCCTAAATCACCAGTTTTTGATCGAAGATATGGCTCATTGACCCCAACTCAAAGATAAAATCTGACTTCAAACCCAAGCTACAAAAAGATAATCTTTGAGGAGCATTCTTTCTTGGTTAGCATTCTTGGCGACCGCCGTTCATTTAGATGACAATGCTGCAATTCGTGGCTGTTGAAATTGACTCAAGACAATAACCAACAAAACAAGCCAGAATACAAGGGGGAGTATATTTCTTTCGATTCATTCTTAAAACATACAGTTCAAATCCAACCGCATTTGCATCCGAAGGTGGAGGTGGTGGTATTAGTAGTTTTTGTATGCAGTACACCAAGATATTAAAAGAGCAACGACAGCTGGCGCATTCACAAAGTCATTGGGTAGTGCTAGAGTCTTGCTTTGGAGCTTAGCCGTAGTAGTAGGGCTTGCCATAGCCGTAACCGCCATCGCCAAGACCACCAGCGTATCCACCGTAGCCGCCCAGGCCTTTGCCGTAGCCGTATCCACCGTAGCCGCCCAGGCCCTTGCCGTATCCACCGTAGCCGCCCAAGCCCTTGCCGTAGCCAGCGTAGCCGTAGCCAGGGTTGACGCCAGCAGAGCCGATGCCCTTGCCGTAACCCGCTCCGCCTCCGTAGCCCAGGCCAGCACCGTAGCCGAGACCGCCGTAGCCAAGGGCACCACCGCGACTGGCGGCAGCAGCGGCCTGAGCGCCGTAGCCCTGGTTACCGAAGCCACCAGCGCCCTGGCCGTAGTTGTTCTTGTTGTAGAGGCGGGCGGCGTTCTGGGCGTTGTCGAAGCCGGCCTTTTGGTTGTTGTAGGCGTTCTGGGCGGCGTCACGGCCGTAGCCCTTGCCGTAGCCCTGGTTCTGGCCGTAGGCGGCGTTGGCGTTGGAGCCGAAGCCTCCGGCTGCAGCCTTGGCGGCGTGCTGGTTGTAGCCGTCGAAGTTGTTGGCGGCCTTCTTGCCGAAGTTGTTGGCGGCGGCCGCGTTCTGCTTAGCCAGGAAGTTGGCGGCACCGAACTGGTTGCCTGCGTTGGCGCCAGCGGCAGCCTGGTTGCCGAAGGCCTGGAGATGGAAAACCAATTGTGTTATGACTTTGTTTTTCAATAGCGCCGTGTGATGCGTGTTCAGAGCTTCCTGATATAAAGTTACAGCTTCCCTTTCCTGCTCCGATTTTGTCTTCCAAAGCTGCAGTCACTTCGATGATAAAACATTTCGTGTACTCTCTCACGCTTATATACTTCACTGATATTTTATTTCTTGCATTGATGTAAATTGGAAACGTCCATGGTAAAGACTAAAAACCTTTTTAAAAATGGCAATCTCAAAATCAAGGTCATACCACCCGTAGCAACACATTTAAGAGGTTCTAAATGGACAATTATACAATATAATTGGTTATCAAGTACACTTTGACTCCATATATTCAGCCGAAAATTCAAATGAAACAGTCAGGTTTGGGCTGCATTTGCTAGGGCACACGAAAATATCAAAACAGATATGGCGAAGGAGAAAAGTGACCTGGTTGTAGTTCTTGTTGTTGTAGTTCAGACGCTCGAAGTTATCGCCACCAGAGTTCTTCTTGGTGAAGAAATTCTTCAGGACGCGCCTGCGAGCGAAAAGGCATCACCTTTAACTGCTAGGCAAAACACGACATCAGTATTGCTACAGTGTATATTTTGCTATGTAAGAGTCAAATTAAAGCTATAAACTCGTTTCCTTTCTAGATAGGTCAAATGAAAGCATCACAAATAGCATATAAAACATGAATAAAGCAGAACTTTCCTTCTTGCTAGCCTAAGAGCACCACAATTTACGGATGAGAGTATATAATCTCTTCATTCTCTGGTTCAGTCTTAGCAAGTTTTCCCACCGTGATGCTCACCTGTTGCTGTTCCTGTCGGACTGCACGCGCTTCAGGTTGGAGGCGTCCAGCTTGTTCAGGTGACCTTTGTGTCCAGCAGCGGCGGCGTTTCCGAATCCAGCCTGGGCGGCCTTGGCGCCCTTGTTGAAGCCCCCGTAGGCGGAGGCTCCCAGAGCGTTGGCACCGTAGCCAGCAGCTCCGGCCTTGTTGTTGCCAGCCTTGAAGAAGCCATTGTCGTTTCCATAGGCACCCTGACAGACAGAGAAGTGGGTTTGAGATGGCTGCTTCACAACAGTAACAATATTTATGTTTGTAAAGGTGTGCAACTTATCATTTCCACGTCGAAGAGTGTCTGTTTTTAACCTGTGCATAAACCATCATGCACACATGCACACACACACACACACACACATACACACACACACACACAAGCACACACACACACACACATACACTCACCCCAAAATACACATACACAAAATATACAAACAACACGCGCAAGCACACACATGCAAACACACATGCACACACACACACACACACCCCCCACAAAAATACACATCCACACATACACAAACCCCACACAAACACACACACACACACACACCACAAAACACACACGCACACGCGCGCAAGCGCGCACGCACACACACACACACACACAAACACACACACACACACACACACACACCACAAAACACACACGCACACACACACACACACACACACACACACACACACACACGCACACGCAGAAGCTTCCTTCCAACGCCCAAAGAGCCTGTCCTTACCTTGGCGTTCAGGAAACCGCCCTGGCCCTTGTTGAGTGACCTGGCACCGAGAACAGAGCCGAAGGCTCCGTTAGCAGCAGCCAGGCGGTTGGCGCCTTTGTCGAAGAGAGAGGCCTTCTGGCCGAAGCCATTGCCTGCGAAACCGCCCTGCTGCAGCCCGATGCCGGCACCCTTGCCCAGTCCGAGACCAGCGTAACCACCGTAGCCTCCATAGCCCTTGCCGTAGGGAGCGGCTCCGTAGCCGTAGCCTCCATAGCCATAGGGGTGCTTGCCTGCAAGGCAGTGTGGTATTGAAGAATGAGGTGGTCTGCGCGTAGGATAGGCAGGGATTAGAGACACGGATAGCTAGATAACGTACTAAGCTGTCAAAGCTCAAGTTCTGTTCATGGTTTTGTGCATTTCATTTGTATGTTCGATAACGGCATTTGGCTTAAATCAACGAGTCAGGCGATGTCCTCAGTTACTAAACGTTTCGAAGGACTAATAATATATGGATCTATAGCGGAATGTGTGATGCGTATTTAAGATTTTATGCATGCAACATTTGACACGTGAGAGAAGTACCCGTCACAAAAATCACAGCTACATCCTATTGACTTTGTTTATCTCGCAGTGTTTTCCTCGCCGTACGCACCGTCTCCACCATAGCCGCCGCGGCCGCCATAGCCGCCATCGCCGCCATAGCCGCCCAGGCCGTAGCCGCCGAAGCCATTGTAGGGAACGAAACCCTTGCCAGCCAGGAACTTGCCAGCACCATTGCCGAAAGCCTTATTGCCGTAGCCCAGACCGGCCTCTCCGGCGTTGCGGCCAAACAGGGAGTCCTTGGCGGCGTAGTTGTTGGCCTAATGCACAGACACATTAAGCAGAGTTGAATGAGAAATCTGCTGAGTGTTGTAATAAAAGATGTAAAGCTTGCTTTGAGAGAAAGAGAGAGAGAGAGAGAGAGAGAGAGAGAGAGAGAGAGAGAGGGGGGAGAGAGAGAGAGAGATTACTAAATCGATCACACTTTAAACACGTTCAGGAAAATTCGTTTTAAGTCATTGAATAGTTATAATGGAAATAAAATATTCGAAAACTTGCGGAAAACTGCTGACAAACGAAACGTCAAGGTTGTATGTAAGACACAGTTGGATTCTTGCTTTCAAGCATAACAAATACTTCAGCAACTGATGTATTGCTTGCCTCCTATTTTATAACCACACACTAATGTCTCACCCATGTTCATTGTGATTATCAATAAGACCCATTTTTACATCATGCATTAGAGCTGATAACACCAGATACCCTTTCATTCAACAGAGAAAAAAACGATACATCTCCTTACCTTGTGGAGGGCAGCATCGCGGGCATCGGAGTAGAAGTTGTTGGCTCCAGCCTTGGACAGGAGATTGTTACCAGCGGAGTGCAGACGTCCAGAGTTGTCGTGCTGGTTGAAGGCGCCCTTGCCGAAGTTGCCGGCGTTGTAGCCCTTCTTGCCGGACCCGTTGGCACCTTGGGCGGCAGCGGCGTTCTGAGCGCCGTAGGCGGAACCCTTCTTGGCTCCGAAAGCGTCCTGCCCAAGACCGAAGCGGGTCTGCCTGTAAAGGGAGTGACAAGAACTCACGTTGGAGTCATCGCGTTCCGATGATTGAAGCTTATTACTCCGTTTCCATCTTTCATAAATTATGCCAGATGAAAATTTGCTATGTTCGACTTTGTTTCAAAACGGAAACAAATCATTAGATTGGAGATCTGCCATCCACACATGGGTGCTATTAATAATTGCTCATAAGAGAGAGTCCCTAGAGACGTGGAAAAACTAAGGTACAAAACTGCTGAGTCAGGTTAGATCTGTGAAGGACGACAAGATCCCACCCCACCCCCAACTTTTCGCTACAACAGTGAAAAGATATCGTCTGACTTTTAAATCATTTGCTTTCGGTAGAATACTTCTAAGCTGCCAACAGCACCAACCAAACCGAAGATTCCTCATTGGTGAACCGCAACAGCCATAGGCAATTCTTCTGAAGAGAAGTTGTCAGCAAATATAAAAGCTGCTACCGTTATACGATAAAACGAGGGGCCTTCTGACTAGAATTCATCTTCACTAGTGAACTGCGACGTCGGAAGAGTCCAGCAGCCCAGCTGACCTGTCGCGGTAGTCATCCAGGGCGTGCTTGTTGGAGCTCTCCTCCAGCACGAAGCCGCCGGTCTCGGCCGCGTTGTTGTTGAACTTCTTGTCGAAGGCGTAGTTGACGTTGTTGCCCAGCACGCCGCCCTTGTTGAAACCAGCCTTCTTGCCGAACTGGTTGCCATAGCCCCCCTTGTTGGCGGCGGCCTTGGCGGCGAACTGAAGCAGCGAGCAACCCACGGCTCTCGGTCATTGAAACCTCAGTGCACTTACCAATGACCCTGGGTTATTAATCTTTACATCGGGTTCTGGTTTCTAATCATAGACTTCTTGGTACGTCTGACACTACACAAACAAACCTTTCATTTTCAAAAATAATGAATGAAGTGGTAATGCCCTTCATCGGAATAATATGTATGTATGTATGTATGTATGTATGTATGTATGTATGTATGTATGTATGTATGTATGTATGTATGTATGTATGTATGTATGTTAAATGAAATTGTTGTTGTTATACATATCTTAATTGTCAAGAAGCCGCCGTTTGCAATCTTGTTCCCTGGCCTCAGTGGCTGTATGAGTTGCAATATGTAATGTGTTCATCATGTACAATGAATGTACCCCCTAAGATGAATAAAGTCATTTTGATATGTATGTATGTATGTATGTATGTATGTATGTATGTATGTATGTATGTATGTATGTATGTATGTATGTATGTATGTATGTATGTATGTATGTATGTATGTATGTATGTATGTATGTATGTATGTATGTATGTATGTATGTATGTATGTATGTATGTATGTATGTATGTATGTATGTATGTATGTATGTATGTATGTATGTATGTATGTATGTATGTATGTATGTATGTATTTTGGCTCTTATATAGCGCCAATCTCACACCCAAAGGCATGCTCAAGGCGCTCAACACGTTCACCCTTTGAATAATATAAGTCACTGAATAAAAACGCATACGCCAAATACATTGATATTCTAAAGTAGAGTAAACATTTTCCTTCACAGAACTATATTAAATCTTCCGCGTGCTTCAGTAAACCCCAACATTCCAGTATCAAATTTAAAAAATGCTACCGAAATAAGTATACACAAATGTCATCGATATCTTCTTCTTCCTCTTCGCATAATGACGACTACTGAGTGTACTTTTCACAGGTTCCTCGCTGGGAGCCTACTCAATGTCAACGCCCACAAACCAAAACATCAAGCGGTACTCACGTTGCCGGCGTAGCCTGAGTTGTGACCGGAAGCAGCGGCGGCAGTGTTCTTGCCAGCGGCATCGGCACCGAAGGCAGCCTTGTTGGCGCCAAAGGCTTGTTGGGAGGCGCCCTTCTTGGCGAAGCCCTGGCCGGCAGCCTTGCCGAAGTCCGTGACGCGGTCAGCAAACTGGCCACCGCCAGCCTTGAAGGCACTGGCAGCCTGGGCTGCCTTGGCAGCGTCATTCAGACCGACCCCCAGCCCGTAGGCCTGCTTGCCGAACTTGTTGAAAGCCCCGCCATACTTTCCCACGTTGTCCGCGAAGTTGACACCCTTGAAGCTCGCAAAGGCTGCGGCGAAGCAAAGGGTGACCACGAAGACCGAGACGAACTGGAAAAGAAAGTCGAACGTTGTTGGGTTTGGATGAAATGTCGAGGGAAGTTGGAGAGGAGAAAACGCTTCATATGAAGACAACCTTGTCAGAAGAAATGGTCAGTGAGTGAAGGTTTTTTACTTTCTGTTTCATAGGTAGAGACGTGCAGTGGTGTTCTTGGGCTGTGTGTGGCGTTTGGCGACCAGGTTGGTTGATCCGCGTGGATAGGGCTCGATCCTTCTAGGTGGTTTGAGTGCAAGGCAAGGTCTGAATGATCTGACCCTGTTCCTATGCCCTCCAGTAACCTTTATAATTGCTTGTGACCGTCCCTAGCTGAACTACTAGAGCAGGCCCCTAGCTGAACTACTACAGCAGGCCCCTAGCTGAACTACTAGAGTAGGCCCATAGCTGAACTACTAGAGCAGGCCCATAGCTGAACTACTAGAGAAGGCCCCTAGCTGAACTACTAGAGTAGGCCCATAGCTGAACTACTAGAGCAGGCCCCTAGCTGAACTACTAGAGCAGGCCCATAGCTGAACTACTAGAGCAGGCCCATAGCTGAACTACTAGAGCAGGCCCCTAGCTGAACTACTAGAGTAGGCCCATAGCTGAACTACTAGAGTAGGCCCATAGCTGAACTACTAGAGCAGGCCCCTAGCTGAACTACTAGAGTAGGCCCATAGCTGAACTACTAGAGCAGGCCCCTAGCTGAACTACTAGAGCAGGCCCCGAAAGCCCAGCAGTAAGAGGCTCCAGCTGATGGGGGAGGGATGGGGACATCGAGCGGTTCCGGCTTTATCTTACTCTTGCAACGTGAAAATGAATTGCTTTCCGTGGTGTTTAAAATGTAGGAGCCGACGGTTATGAGTCTGTCACGCCGAAAATATACTGTCCTTGTGAAAACACGTCACTTAGATAAGAACTGAAGTTGTTTAGGTTGAATGAAATGACGAGACAAACTGGAAAGTTTAAAATGCGACTTAAAATTATATGAATTTCCATAGATAGACCTACAACATGTATTGCCGGAGCTTTAGAGCCTGCTGAACGAATCAGGCAGCAACGCTTACTAGATAGTTTTCATTGTGATTTTGAAAAATTACGTGAGACTTTACTTTTACGAAACAAAAGACTGCTTTGTAAGCTTTTTCTCTGAAGTTACCACTGTGGTTTGTGGTAAGAATCGATCTACAACGCCCACGCCCCCATATGAGTCTCGAAAGAGGCGAATATCTGGTGAAATCGTTGTAATTGGACATGCTTTTATTGCAAATAGTTTGCCTTTTTTAGGGGTGTGTGTGTATGTATGTGTGTCTGCGTGTGTGTGTGTGTGTGTGTGTGTGTGTGTGTGTGTGTTTGCGCGCGCGTGTGTGTGTGTGTGTGTGTGTGTAATGGCCTTAAATAGCTTACAAGGTTGACAGGGTATGTAACTCCATCCATCATCCATTCTTGTCTCTAAAGGACTGCATGAATAGAAAGAAGATTATGCCCTCACGATCTAAAGAAAACTGTGCAGAACTGTACAATAAGTAGCACTGTACAACAAATAGCACTGTACAACAAGTAGCCCTGTACAACAAATTGCACTGTACTACAAGTAGCACTGTACAACAAGTAGCAGTGTACTACAAGTAGCAGTGTACAACAAGTAGCACTATACAGCAGGCAGCACTGTACAACAAGTAGCAGTGTACTACAAGTTGCAGTGTACAACAAGTAGCACTGTACAACAAGTAGCAGTTTACAACAAGTAGCACTGTACTACAAGTAGCACTGTACTACAAGTAGCACTGTACAACAAGTAGCACTGTACAACAAGTAGCACTGTACTACAAGTAGCAGTGTACAACAAGTAGCACTGTACAGCAGGCAGCACTGTACAGCAGGCAGCACTGTACAACAAGTAGCAGTGTACAACAAGTAGCATTGTACTACAAGTAGCACTGTACAAAAAGTAGCACTGTACTACAAGTAGCACTGTACAACAAGTAACATTGTACTACAAGTAGCACTGTACAACAAGTAGCACTGTACAAAAAGTAGCACTGTACTACAAGTAGCAGTGTACGACAAGGAGCACTTTACTACAAGTAGCACTGTACAACAAGTAGCACTGTAATACAAGTAGCAGTGTACAACAAGTAGCACTTTACTACAAGTAGCACTGTACAACATGTAGCACTGTACAACAAGTAGCACTGTACAACAAGTAGCACTGTACTACAAATGGCACTGTACAAGAAATATCACTGTACAGCAAGTAGCACTGTACAACAAAAAGCACTGTACAAGAAATAACACTGTACACCAAGTAGCACTGTACAACAAGTAGCACTGTACAACAAGTAGCACTATACAACAAGTAGCACTGTACAACAAGTAGTGATGTACTACAAGTAGCAGTGTACAACAAGTAGCACTGTACAACAAGTAGCACTGTACAACAAGTAGCACTGTACAACAAGTAGCACTGTACACCAAGTAGCACTGTACAACAAGTAGCAATGTACAACAAGTAGCACTGTACAACAAGTAGCAGTGTACAACAAGTAGCACTGTACAACAAGTAGCACTGTACAACAAGTAGCAATGTACAACAAGTAGCAGTGTACAACAAGTAGCACTGTACAACAAGTAGCACTGTACTACAAGTAGCACTGTACAACAAGTAGCACTGTACAACAAGTAGCACTGTACAACAAGTAGCACTGTACAACAAGTAGCACTGTACAACAAGTAGCACTGTACAACAAGTAGCACTGTACTACAAGTAGCACTGTACAGCAAGTAGCACTGTACTACAAGTAGCACTGTACAGCAAGTAGCACTGTACAACAAGTAGCACTGTACAGCAAGTAGTGATGTACTACAAGTAGCACTGTACAACAAGTAGCACTGTTCATTCAGCCGCTTAACGATGTGGTTTTGTATAGACTGTTGACTAGTTCTTGTCTTTCTCATCCTTTTTTTCTTTTTCGTTCCTTCCCTGATTCTGTTTGTCTTTCTCTTTTTTTCGTTTTCTTCCTATTCTACTTTATTTGTTTCTAACCATGTGTGTTTCTAATGTCGCTTCAATGCAATTGTAAAAGTTAAACGATGGTCCATTAGTGCGCGAGAAGGTTTATTTATTTTTCACCGGGTTCCGCTTTGCAGACCTATTTCAACTTACTTTTCAGTTGAAACATGTTACACTTGAAGCAATTTTTCTCAGCTCACTGCAATTCTATGCGGGTTTTTTCCCCGCTATGTAACCGTAGAAAGTAATCGTTGTATCCTTGTTTCCAATGTTTATGTATATCGCATCGTTGACACTTTGATTTATTCATCCTGGGATGTGTGGTTTTCCTCTTTAAAACTTCAAGCAAACTCAATGTACAAATGAAGAGCAAGCGAACAGACTGCAACACATGATATTTATTATAAACGAAACGACAGGATTGCAGAGTCCGCTTCGCTACCATAACCTGTCGCTTGATTTAAAAAAACATATTCCAAAGGCAGTCTCCCCCTTTCGTGCATATTTTACTAGAGCGGCAAAACAAATTAAATCCTCATCGTAACTGGCAAGCCCTGTCTTTATAACCGTCATTGCGATGCACCTTAAATGTGAATCTTCGATAATTTTATACAAATTCACTCAATTAAATGTGGAGCAGACGAACACATACATCTTTGACTTTCTACAACATAATTATTTCACTGCATATCACGTCTCAAGCACGTATGATTAAATCCGGCAATGCATTTACCGAGACGCTGTGAATTGTAAGTGACACCAGTATAAAAGCCGACGAACGATCGTTCTTACCAGGGTTGCGAGGGTACGGAAATTATTTTCACACGCCAGACAAAGAAATAGAAGTGCACTTTCACGATAGAGGGAGGAGGCCGTTGTAGCGTACGGTTTCCTCTTTTACCTCAAACTTTCACTTTAAAGAATTATTACGAACATAATTAGTGAAATATGGAATGATGCTGTTATGCAGGCAGACGTATGATTTACACGTCGTGATACTCCTCCCAAAATAAATTGTAAAATAGTCAAGATAATCCCTATAACCCTTAAAACAAACACTCATCACCAACAGAAAATAATGATGATAATGGAATCAAAGGTGTGAACCACTGGGAGTCAAACCACATCTACACAATGAGCAAAGGGAATACATCTGCATCGTCTTTTCCCGTTCGCAGGTGCCCTTTCAACACCTGGACTCCCACTCACCTTCATCTTGCCTGAGCCCGGCGGCGTAGGTCGGCTGCTGCTGCTCAGTGACGGCCGACCAGGATGGAGACTGCCCACTTATAAGGCCCTCGGGTCTGGACGTATAAACTTTAACTGCCCCATCGGCAGGAATCTCACTTTCATAAGTGGCCGAAGATTCCTATAAATGGCTGAACGGCCCGCGATTACTGGGGCTGCGGGGCTCGAAATAAACCCGGAATATTATAATGCCTGGAAGTTAATGCCACTCCAAGACAACTATTTTTCGTTTGCTCTGCCTTGATGGCTTCTGGTAGATGTAGCCATTGTTTTTCAAAAGGGGGTCCGAATAAAGCCTCTCGGTCCATATTCATGCCTGGACGTACCGAGCAGACGGCGGGGACCAGTAAAAGTTTAGGGGCATGCACTGGCTTGTGACCAGTCAGTTCATCGGGACCAGGCAAAGCATAAAGCTGATCAACTCTCTCCCGACATTTTTGTCTCGGAGATACGCCGTTGCCATTCGATTCCACGCTTTGTTAACTTGAAAAAATACACCGACATGAATCTTCTCTCTCTCCCCCTGATTTATGTGTCCATGTTACGCCTTAGATAACGGCCTTAGATTAATTTCTGCCCCGCCCAAAGGAGGTTGAGTGAGCAGAATTCCTGCTGAGGACAGTCATTAAACGTTGCGTTATTCTCCAAGCTGCGCACCATGCCCACCCTATTCTTAATTCTCGTCCATTTTGTTTCTCTGCGCCTTGCCTTCGATTGTCCCTAGAAATTATTTACCTCAGCTTAGGGTCAGAGGAGAATGAAACTACACGAGAACGTGAAAACGGGTACCTTTTTTCTTCTTTTCTTTCACTTGAATGCGGAACATTCTTTCTCTGTCAAACGTGAGTTATTACCGGCGTGCACTTTTTCCCTGTATATCTTCTTAAATGGTTTAGTTCACAAAAAAAGTTGTTCGGTCTCTTTCTCTTTCATGTTTCCCTTATCATCTGCATCATTTGCTTCCTTTCTTTAAATATGTCTTCTTTCAGCATGAAGCTAAAAGACATTTTGTACCCAGAACAAGTCGTAGACGGAGATGGAATGGTTGCTAGCCTTCACTGTTCACGACGACAATATTCTGAAGTAGACGAGACACCAAGCATGTCCCAAAGAGAGAGATCACCAAGATTTTAAAGTTTGCGTTAGGAAACGTTACACGACCCCGACACACGAAGCCAATTTTTTGGGAAAATGAAACAACATAGCTTCTTGATTTTCGGATTGGTTTGGTTTGGTTTGGTTTGGTTTGGTTTGGTTTGGTTTGGATTGGTTTGGTTTGGTTTGGTTTGGTTTGGTTTGGTTTGGTTTGGTCTGGTATGCATTGATTTGCTTTAGTTTGGTTTGGTTTGGTTTGGTTTGGCTTGGTTTGGTTTGGTTTGCTTTGGTTTTCTTTGCGTTGCTTTGCTTTGCTTTGGGTTGTGTTTGTTTGGTCCTTATATCAGTTAAAGTCCGATTATAGCCATGCGAAGTATACTACACCCTACTGACAACATCAATAGGTCTTTCTTCTATAGCGCTTAAGCGCGTCACCATAAAGTATCTTTACTTCAGATTTCGGATTACGTATTGTAGGTTTTATTTCCGTGTATATATTATCACGCATTCACTGAACTTTATTGCCTTTAATCTATTTACTAAACCAAATCCATCTTGGCGAGTAGCTCAGGTAGTGACAGTTTTTGTGATTCTTTCTTCAACAATCCCGGCTTCCTGGCTGATACAAGGTTGAGTGTAATGAATTTGCTCTCATTATGGGTGTGTGCAACTTTATTTGCTTATTTAGTTTACCACTAAAATATTCTTCAGCATTTTATCAACTGCTCGCGATTCAGAGAGAGAAGCTACCAAGATGACTAAGATTAGGCAGAAAAACAAACTTCAAATCCTCTTCTGTTTAATGATTTTTCTAAATATAAGACTAGTTTTACAGAGTGGCTGTACTGTGCAATTTGATAAGCTCTTGCTGTATTTGCAAAGAACGAAACATGAAAGTGGTTTCTATTTACAGTTTATTCTGATTTATCGAAAAATAGAATAACCGGTCCACTAATGCAAAAATGAGTGTATGGTTAATTTTATTAGAGAAACTTTATTCAACAGTACCAAATAAAGACAGTGACAATAACAAACAAACAAACAAACTCACACACACACACGCG
Organism: Theodoxus fluviatilis; assembly: GCA_034096865.1. NCBI lineage: Eukaryota > Metazoa > Mollusca > Gastropoda > Cycloneritida > Neritidae > Theodoxus > Theodoxus fluviatilis. Next base: position 66,864 of record JAWQFJ010001892.1, on the reverse strand, counting down.
CGCGGGCGGGCGACTCCTTTAAGGAAATACGTTTCTTACAATTACAACTTTCATACAGTTCCGAAAATAAAGTTCTACTCTCATCATCACCAATGTTCGTTAGAGACTCTGCACCTGTCTGGGAGGAAAGTAGAGTGAGGTTAGAGGGAGAGGGAGACAGAGACAGCAACCAAAAACAAATCTTCCATAATTTTCCGTTTTATCGGTAGTACGTCTCCTGTTATTTTATTGCGAAAGGGTGGATAAATGACATGAATACTGAATCTCTCTCGTGATTGTGCAAGTGTTAGGTCCTATGACTGATAACAATTACAATCATGCGGATCTTTCAGACACTTGAAAACGACATCACAACTTATTGTTGCCAACTTTCAAAAAATAAAATTCAAGCATTCATCAAACATCTGTGGATGGATGAATGGATGGATGGATGGATGGATGGATGGATGGATGGATGGATGGATGGATGGATGGATGGATGGATGGATGGATGGATGGATGCATGCATGCATGCATGGATGGGTGGGTGGGTGGGTGGATGGGTAGGTGGGTGGATGGGCGCGCCAGAGTAGATCGCGGTTCACGGAATCAAAGGGTTTCTTATAGTCAATGAAGGCTACGTATAGTTTCCCTGGACGTTCATCATAGACATACTTGAGAATGATGGTGTATAACGTGAAAATGTGGTCAACGGTGGAAAGCTCCAGCCGGAATCCCGCCTGTTCGTGGCATATTTTGTTTTGAGCCTCCGCCCAGAGGTGCAAACGACGCGTCAGGATGAAGGAAAATATCTTGCTAAGTGTACTTAGCAGAGAAATACCCCGATAGTTATTGGGATCCGTTCTAGATCCTTTCTTAAAAAGCGGTATTATGACTGACCTCGTCCATACCTGTGGAAAGAACTGTGTCTCCATAAGGACATTGAACATCTTCGTCAAGAAGGGAGCAATCAAGTCGCCGGTCACTTTAAAACATTTGCCCGGGATTTCATCCAGGCCTGGCGATTTCCCAGGCTTGATTTTGTGTATGGCCGTCTTCACCTCTTCGAGTGAAATTGCCTCATCGAGTTCTCTGACGCTTTGGATGGGCGCGGCATCATGGGTGTCCACTCTGTCAATCAACAGATCAGGATTCCCATCCAAGTGTCGGTGAAAGAGGGCATCAAAGTGGTTTTTCCATATACTTATGTCTAGGTCGATGTAAAGAGGCGACTTGCTCGTTGCTTGTCTAACCAAGGATCAAAACTATGAGAGTCCTTGATGCTGTCGAGAGCTATCCGAGAAGAACTGAGAAAGTTTGTAGGTGTTCCTAGCGCTTATGTAGCCTACTTTTCTTTGAGTGTTAAGGCTTCGTGTTTTCTGTATTTGGCTAGAGCACAGTTTGCTACCCATTTTGCACTGTATCACTCTTGATCGTACCATGCAAGGAACAACGACCTGTTAATTAAGATGTCTTTCTTCATACACTGAGCGCATGACAGAACGGCAGAGTTAAACACCTGAAGAGCGGCTTCCACAGAAGTCTCGATCATTTCTGTTGCTCTCTTTAGGCATTGCGAAAAAGAAAGTGTTTGGGTATTATTGTGCAACTCGCATGCTCTACTAGCGTCCCACCTGACTTTTGAGATGTATGACTTGCTCGGTAACGATTTCTGGATGCGGGTGGAACCGACAGTGATTTCAAGAGGCATGTGATTGCTTTCGACTCTTTCCGCAACAACAAGGTCCAAAGGGCGGTTTGTATAGTCGCCATACAACAGACAGTAGTCGATTACACTATCTCCAAGAGAGAGAGAGAGAGAGAGAGAGAGAGAGAGAGAGAGAGAGAGAGAGAGAATATGAAACTATCGAAAACAGCAAGAGAC
>JAWQFJ010001892.1:47500-57500 GCA_034096865.1 Theodoxus fluviatilis | reverse complement strand
ACATTTTTTGGTGTGAAATATATGTCATTGACACAAAGTATACATAGGTTTTTCCTCCGTCAGGCTCCGGGATTACACTTCATAACATCACAGCTATGCCTATACATCATCTCCTCTGTTCAAACTGCTAGCGATTCTCAGCGCACCCTTTTATATACTGGCGGAAAAAAGTTAGGGACGGACCACTGATTTTACCTCCTAAATTTATTTGTCTGAAACACCCTGTTCCTTGGTCAACAAAATCAAATGGCTGTCACATGTTATCCACCAGTGGGTAGGGTATGCTGTGTTAGCAGGAAACATGCACGGGATTCTCTGTCGCAAAGCTGTAGCACGAGACACAAACTGCAAAATCGCCTAAAAGTAGGCTGTTTTCTGGTCTGCACACGGGTAGACATGGGCAGGTAAGATGGAAAATTTGGTTCGCACGTGCAAGGACAATTCGTGGAGTGTAAATTGTAATTAAAAAAACTTGGCTTAATAAGCTGCTGGTTTTCTGCTAGATGCCATTTTCTCACCATGCCTGCCAGAAAGAAGCTGACAACGACCAACAGAGGAAGAGCCATTGCCTGGCTGCAAGAGGGCGTATCCAAATGCAAAGTGGCCAGGCGACTACGAGTGTCCCACTCAGTCATCGTAAGACTGAATCAGCGATTCCAGGCCACCAACGATGTCCAGGAGAGGCCCAGGTCGGGTCGCCCCCAAAAGACCACACCTCGGGAAGATCGCTTCATTGAACGGCAGGCGCTGCAGCACCAGGCAGCCACCTCCAGAGTCATCAGAGGACAGCTAAGGACGGCCACCAACACCAACGTTATCGAGAGGACCGTCCACAACCGCCTGCATGACATCTGGCTGTGGAGTCGTCATCCTGCTGTACGTTCCCTGCTGGCACAGGCTCATCGCCAGGCTCATCTGGCCTGGAGTCGCCGCCATTTCAGGTGGACACGTCGGGACTGGGCAAAGGTCATGTTTAGTGACGAGTCCAGGTTCAACCTGTACCATTTTGACGGGCGGCAGCGGATCTGGAGGCGTGAGGGCGAGCGCTACGAGGACGACACAGTGCAGGAGTGGGTGGCCTTTGGCGGGAGCTCTGTGAGTCTGTCATGGTCTGGGGGTGGGGGCTTCAGCCTTCACTCCTGTACCATGTGGTCGGGAATTTCACTGCCAGCGATACAGGGACGAGATTCTTGCCCCTCTTGTTCTGCTGACCCTGCAGCAGATTGGCCCGAACGCAGTGTTCCAGGATAACAATGCTACTCTTCACAGGGCCAGGCTCGTCAACGACTACATCCAGCAAGCTGGCGTCGTCAGGATGGATTTTCCTGCCTGTTCCCCGGAAATGAATCCCCATTGAGCACGTATGGGATGAACTTGACAGGCAGGTGAGGGTCAACCAGCAGCCTCCCAGAAACCTACAGCAGCTGCTTCAGCTGCTCCAACTGGAGTGGCAAGCCATTCCACAGGCCTTTTTTACCAAGTTGGTGAGCTCTATGCCGCCGAGGTGTGAAGAACTGCAGCGCAAACGCGGCGGACACACGCATTATTGAACTCATGAAAGACTTGCTTTTTTTCATTTTAAGCGTATAAGGACCTGTATATCCAAATTTTCAATACAATGAACCCTAATATTGCAGAATTGTTGACGTAAATGAAGTAAACATGTACCAAATTACATTGCGATATGTTCACTCGTTTCTTTGCTGTGGTTGCGTATGTGAGCCGTCCCTAACTTTTTCCGCTAGTATAGATCCCTCTCATGCGCACAGCGACAGATCTAAGTCCACCCCGTTTTTGGGCAGAGTGACAAGATTACTGGTTGTAACTGGCCAGGTGGGCGGGGTCACGAAAAACTCTTCGGCGACAGGAGGTAGTGCCTGGCATCAGGTGACGCGTGGGTAAAATAGTTTTGTTTTTTTTCATCGATTTGGCGTCCCAATCCAAGGCGCATTTCCTGGGGCTGTGATATGCAAGTCTCTGATGACGTCTTGTCATAAAATTCGATGTTTGATAATCCAAACACTCTCTAGCAATCCCTCTATGAATAGCAAGTGATTATAGTACTCGACAATTAAAATCAGCACACAAAGAAGTTTCTTTCTCCTTCTTACGTCACCACCTTGTCGTACGGGTATATACTGTGTGAGCACTGCTTTAACTTTGTGGAGGCTGGACATTTAAGAGTTATCTAAACGTAAGCCAGCTTACGCAAAAACAAGGGCAAGATACGGCGGGAGCCGCTAGATCTAACCTCACCAGCTGGACTTCCTGGCTTCTGGGCTTCTGGGCTTCTGGGGCCTCCTCCAGTAGCCCAGTTAGGGGCTGTCCCAAGCAGTGGCAGAGGCTCCTGGGGGGGGGCATCGGGACAGGGCAAAATAATTCAGCTCTAAACGCATATAAACGTATACAAAGTAAGTTTTATGCTGTTTTTAAAGGAACACAGAGCCACATGAAGCGAAATAACGAATTTGAATTTACATACTTGACATTGGAAAGAAAATCTTTTAGTCGATAAATCGGGCTGTTGATCCTGACAGATGCTGCAAATTAGTCCTCGGTTAAAAATAAAAAAATAAAATCGAATATATTTGAAAAACCCTCGTATGCACACTTCGTCTGCAGGAAAGTAATTTGAGAGGTATAGGTGACACAATGCCCAGATGTAGACTTTCAATGTCGTAATCCACGAACTTTCGAAGACTTCTCCTTCGTCAGGTGGGATAGTGGACAAACATTAGGCATACAGTGAGTCGCTCAACTAGAAAAATTCACGAGAGTGGTGAGAATATTCTCCAGAAATCTCTGAAGACGAAGGACAATGGAACGTAGGCGGCATGCTTTCAAAGACTTCTGGAGAACAGGCTTTTCACTCCTCTGAACTTTTCTATCTAAACGACTCAGTGTATGCCCTCTGTTTGTCAACTTTTCCACCTGACGAAGGAGAATACTCCGAAGGTTGTGGAATGGAATACGATACTGTAAGTCCACAATTGGACTTTGTGTCACCTAAACCTCTGAGATTATGAAGGCCAACAAAGGACAACAAATCAATATCATTTATTTCTTCATTACACCAAACTTTGTACAAACAGACAAATACAGAATGTCACACAACACAAAGGCCTCGTTGATATTTAGGACTTCATCTTTATGGGCTTTTGTGTGTGTGTGTGTGTGTGTGTGTGTGTGTGTGTGTGTGTGTGTGTGTGTGTGTGTGTGTGTGTGTTTGAGTGTGTGTGTGTATGTGTGTGTTTGAGTGTGTGTGTGTATGTGTGTGTGTGTGTGTGTGTGCGTGCGTGTGCGTGTGTGTGTTTGAATGTGCGTGTGTTTTTGAATGTGTGTGTGTGTGTGTGTGTGTGTGTGTGTTGATTTTTTCGTCCCGCCTTTCTTGTGTACATGGTTTCCGTCGTCAAAAAAAAACAACACATCTCATCTGACTGTTGCTTCATCGACTTCTTCTCGTGTCGACTTGTGGTAACCACGACAACGACAGTGGCAGCAGAGTTACTGGTGTGGAGCGGTCCCGGTCTCTGGAGCGAGAGAAACGCGTATGCATGGGGAGGGCAGTGAAATTTCTTGTGTCCTCCAGGTGTCCCCAATGTGAGTCATGTGCATTCAGTCATGAAGCGGGCAAATGACTTTCATCCTGGTGAACCCACTGCGACCCTTGACCTCCGCGAAAGCATGGGAACTCCTCTGCGCATGCAAAAATGTTTACTCCTTTTTCGTGGGATTTTTATATGGGTCTCTTCTGAGAGGTTTGTTGTTTGTTGTTTTGTTTTCTTTTTCAGCCGCGCTCATGCAGCAAATCGTTGAATCCGGGATATGTACAGGTACTTGACTGAAGATCGACTCACAGAGATATTTGGGATTGTTTTTTTGTTTGCAAAGGCGGCAGCATAGAGTCAGTACGTGCAAGGAATCTTCCAAACAATGAGATGCCTATTGCACCTCCTGGAGATGGATTGCATTGTCGTGAATGGACAGGACACTCTAACAGAAAGAGACGAAAATTAATAGTAAAACTTATAATTAGACACGAGACAGGAAAAATAACATCTGACTCTTTGTTTTGTCTCCTTACACATCTTTTCATGGGTTGTATTGCCAAACCGTATTTCGGTCTAATCCATGTACATTTCATAGCGTGATTTCCTTGGAAGATATACGTAGGACATCAGGGTCCAGGGACAAAAGCGCTCGCCCGCTGTCGCTCGTGACTGGCACTATCTGCCGCGCGTTGTATAAGGCGAGCGCTCCGAAGCGCTCTGACCTACTTCTCGTTACCTCCAATGCTTAAGCTGCAGGGCGCCCCGGAGTGCTCTGACCTACTTCCCGTTACCTCTAATACTTAATGCTGCAGGGCGCCCCGGAGTGCTCTGACCTACTTCCCGTTACCTCTAATACTTAATGCTGCAGGGCGCCCCAGAGCGCTCTGACCTACTTCCCATTACCTCTAATACTTAATGCGGCAGAACGGCCCTGAGTGCTCTGACCTACTTCCCATTACCTCTAATACTTAATGCGGCAGAACGCCCCGGAGTGCTCTGACCTACTTCCCATTACCTCTAATACTTAATGCTGCAGGGCGCCCCGGAGTGCTCTGACCTACTTCCCGTTACCTCTAATACTTAATGCTGCAGGGCGCCCCGGAGCGCTCTGACCTACTTCCCGTTACCTCTAATACTTAATGCTGCAGAGCGCCCCGGAGCGCTCTGACCTACTTCCCGTTACCTCCAATGCTTAATGCTGCAGGGCGCCCCGGAGCGCTCTGACCTACTTCCCGTTACCTCTGATACTTAATGCTGCAGGGCGCCCCGGAGTGCTCTGACCTACTTCCCGTTACCTCTAATACTTAATGCTGCAGAGCGCCCCGGAGCGCTCTGACCTACTTCCCGTTACCTCCAATGCTTAATGCTGCAGGGCGCCCCGGAGCGCTCTGACCTACTTCCCGTTACCTCCAATGCTTAATGCTGCAGGGCGCCCCGGAGCGCTCTGACCTACTTCCCGTTACCTCCAATGCTTAATGCTGCAGGGCGCCCCGGAGCGCTCTGACCTACTTCCCGTTACCTCCAATGCTTAATGCTGCTGGGCGCCCCAGGGCGCTCTGACCTACTTCCCGTTACCTCTAATGCTTCTTGCTGCAGGGCGCCCCGGAGCGCTCTGACCTACTTCCCGTTACCTCCAATGCTTAATGAGGCAGGGCGCCCCGGGGCACTCTGACCTACTTCCCGTTACCTCCAATGCTTAATGCTGCAGGGCGTCCCGGAGCGCTCTGACCTACTTCCCGTTACCTTCAATGCTTAATGCTGCAGGGCGCCCCGGAGCGCTCTGACCTACTTCCCGTTACCTTCAATGCTTAATGCTGCAGGGCGCCCGGAGCGCTCTGACCTACTTCCCGTTTCCTTCAATGCTTAATGCTGCAGGGCGCCCCGGAGCGCTCTGACCTACTTCCCGTTACCTCTAATACTTAATGCTGCAGGGCGCCCCGGAGTGCTCTGACCTACTTCCCGTTACCTTCAATGCTTAATGCTGCAGGGCGCCCCGGAGCGCTCTGACCTACTTCCCGTTACCTTCAATGCTTAATGCTGCAGGGCGCCCCGGAGCGCTCTGACCTACTTCCCGTTACCTTCAATGCTTAATGCTGCAGGGCGCCCCGGAGCGCTCTGACCTACTTCCCGTTACCTCCAATGCTTAATGCTGCTGGGCGCCCCGGAGCGCTCTGACCTACTTCCCGTTTCCTTCAATGCTTAATGCTGCACGGCGCCCCAGGGCGCTCTGACCTACTTCCCGTTACATTCAATGCTTAATGCTGCAGGGCGCCCCAGAGCGCTCTGACCTACTTCCCGTTACCTTCAATGTTTAATGCTGCAGGGCGCCCCGGAGCGCTCTGACCTACTTCCCGTTACCTTCAATGCTTAAGCTGCAGGGCGCCCCGGAGCACTCTGACCTACTTCCCGTTACCTTTAATGATTAATGAGGCAAGGCGCCTCTGGACGCTCGCCCTATGCAACGCGTGCCTGCTGCTTTCGAAGCTGCGCGGATCCTACAGTTGAAACCTCGGGCGAGATGGTTAAGTTGTGTTTCCTCTCCCCACCCAGAGGTAAAACAGAGAACCTGCGAGGGCAGTGATGGCTCTGGTGCAGAGCGACTAACCCTCATATGCGGCCGTAAGCCAGGATCGGACTGGAACACTTCCCAGGAAGTGGAGATGTGCTGGTACCTGACTGTGTGCGCATGCGTCCTGTCTGTGGCTGTGTTTGTCGTCAGGCGCCAGCAACACAATTGGTCAGAGGCCCTGTGGTCAGAAGGTAATGGCTCACTACCGGTGATTCTCACGCCTCCTCACCTCTCACCGTGCCATGTAGCGTGGAAAATAGTGTCCCGTGGAAAACAGTGACCGGAAGTCATCGCAGTTATCTGCTCGGGACGTGCTAAAAATTCAACTCTAAAAAGAGACGGCACCCGCCACTCCGCCTGACTGACTTGGCACGCCCGGGGAGTTATGCTAAGATCCGGCCGCGTTAATATATCTGCGTTTTGTGACAAACGTCTTGCTCGGCGGTACTGTACTCCATGCCCCTCAACGGTCTGCGTGATTCGGGTGTAATCTGAAGCTAAACGACGTTTATTGGCGCTGCTGAAATGGTCGAAGTCGGAAACATTCGGGACGTCGTTTAGCTTAAGATTACACCCGAATCACACGGACCGTTGAGGTGCATGGAGTACAGTACCGCCGAGCAAGACATTTGTCACAAAACGCAGATATATTAACACGGCGGATCTTAGCATAACTCCCGGGCGTGCCAAGTCAGTCAACGGTCGCGTTTTATAAAACTAGACTACAAATAGACTACAGGGAGGTGACTCCCATATTATTTCCGGCAGGGGAGACGGCTTTGCACGGGGAAAATCTTTTTTGAACGCTACATCATGTGTTAAACTACACAAATGCACCAAAAACTCGTAAAGCAACTAATGCGTCGTTTGTCGGAATATATTCCATGCGAAGAACACGTGCAGGAGCGGTAAATCACATAAAGAGAGAGCCGAGCAGATACCTCTGCGATGACTTCCGGTCACTGTTTTCCACGGGACACTATTTTCCACGCTACATGCCACTCGTCAGCCTGCACGTGCCGCCCATGTCCTCCTTCCTGTTTTGAAAGGTGTGAGCGTGCTAGTGTCATAGGCTACATGGTGGTTTATCCTGAAGTGTAGAGCGTGACCTACTTGCATATATGAATGACATGACGTGTTCGCCCGAAATATGGATTTTCGTCGTTTACTTTCACCTTATTTATTACCCGATCAAATGATACTTTCCTCTAAATATGTTTGTGTTATCACGCTCAACAAATACAACAATCTTTGGGTCCGAGATTTCACGGAAACGCTCACCGTTACCGCCGGCTAATCACAGTTAGGATAACAAGAGTAGGCGGGGAAAAGTCATATCTGCGGGGCTTTGTCCAATCACAAGATTTGGCGGGTGAACACGTCATGTTATTCATATGCGAGTAGGTCATAGGTCACGCTCTACGTTTCAGGATAAACCACCGTTTAGCCTATGACACTACCAAGCTCTGAAAGTTAGTATAAATAAAACTAGTTGGACTAAAGTCACCTTTTGTCATCATTTGATCAGGAGGCAAAGGGTGCGCTGTATAGGCGTAGAATCTCGAGGGCTAGGCGTTGCTTACGTTTCTCGCTCACATGGAGGCACTCGCTGTAAGGGAGGGTGGCCGAGGGAGCTCCGGAGCTCCCTCGCTGTATCCCGCTGCAGAGGCCCGGATGAACTAAAATGGCGGATACCGTGCCAATTGGGTTGCCGCGGATTGACGACAGTGCCTTTAATGTGTTTTTCAGGGTCCGAGAATGAACACTGAAGTATTTGCTGTTCATTTGTAAATTTTGAGGAGTAGGTGTTTAGGTAATTTATGGACATACACTGCCGAAAATGTGTTTACCGTTTGCAAACTCGCAACACCGTACGTGTTCACTCTATGAATTATTTTCCTTAATTGATCGAGATGAATCGAGTCACATTATCAACAAAACTATCTACAATAGAACCCAGATTGCTTTTTTCCGTTTAAGATATTATGTCCATTGAATTGATCTAGATGAATCGAGGCACATTTTGGACAAAACTGTCTACAACTGAACCCGGGTTGCTTTTTTGTTGTTGAAAAAGTTCCCGTGCCATTCGATATGACACCATAGTGTGTTCAATGAAGTGAAAAACTGTTATGATATCTGTATTGTCAGTTATTTTGTTTATCGGCAACTTGTTCGCCGATTCTGGCGCCAGGACGTAGCCATGCAAGTTGATGATTGGCCGTTTTTTAGCCGTAGGTGCGCCTCGATCGCCCTTGACAAGCCATCGAGGCGAGGCACTTGCTTAACAAACGCGATCAAAGTGTCAAGCGTTTGAGAACAAGACATGGGTAGTGAGTGGCTATATAAAACGAGCACTTTACCTTCTCATCTGATCTTCTTGTATTTCTTGAGTAGGTCACATCGATGCGGGGAAACCAGTGAGGTCCCACACGATGCAAAAAGAAAATAGGCTCTGCCATTTTTTATTATTTAGTGTTTAACAACTACCTGTTGAACAAAGGGCACGTTCTTCGATTTTAACAAGTTTGATGATACATTTTTAAAAGCAGAATTACTCTCCCCACTCATGTGCGTGTTTGTACATACAAATGCATAATTTTTAAAATCCCCACAAGTTAACATAATAAATTAGTGTGTACCGTCCCCATTTAAGTGCACACATATACATGCAATTGCACTCATTAAAACATTTCACAGGCAACCACAAATTTCCCTCACAAAATTCATGGAGGGTTTTATTTACAATCTCCGAATTCCTCACCGAACCCTGTATAAACACATTGTCCCCCCCCTCCCCCCCCCCCCAACCCCCCCCCCCCCCCCCCCCGCACAAATTCTTTGTCACACATTAACTGGAAACTACAATTCTAGACTCTAGAAAACAAAGGTACGAATGACGGTTCACGTGTAAAAACCCAACGTTTTACTTATTGTAATGCGCATATACTCATACTATCGCTTACATGCCCTCGCGCAAACACGCACATACATATCGGCTATACAAAAACACTTGCGCACGCACACGGTCACACATTTTAGTGTATGACACCATCAGCAAATGTAACATTTGATTTGCTTTTGGTGTTTTTCGCATGCCTAAAAAAAACAAACTACAGAAATAAAGCAGAGGGTAGACCCGAAAAAGCGACAGACGAAAGCTTACTTCTTCCCAGTACAAACAAACAAAAAGATTAGTAAGGACTGCAAAGGGGATGCAATATGGGGTTGAAAGTCGCTCCGTCGCATAAAACGGGGAAAGCTTCTGCAGAAATCTTCAACCCTGGCGACAGGGTGAGGACGCGATCCGTTTTTCGAGGTCCTGCTGTGTGAGGCCGTCGCCATGGCGACAGCTGGCCGCAGATGGCTATGTCCCAGAGGGCCAAGCTACGCCGCGGGGAGATCATCGACCCTGATCCATCTGCCTTGTCTGTGAATGGGATGGATTGACTGATACAAGCCGTGACTAGTGTCTAGTCGATGGATTCCACAAAGAATATTTGGTGGTTGAAGGCCTTACTGAATAAAACCAAAGAAGGTTGCGAGTTTTCCATCTTATCAGGGAAGACTATGCTAAACTCCAAGATGTATCAGTCCATCTGACTACAAGTGAATTCTGTCTCTTCTTCACCTCCCCCTTCCCCCTTCCCCTCCCTCCTCCCTCTCCTCCTTCCTCTCCTCCCCCCCCCCCCCCCCCCGCCCCCCCAAATTTCTCTTTGAATGTCAAATTCCAGTATATATTGTATTAGTAATCATTGTTGTTAGTGTGGTGCACTGAACTAAACACTTATTCTAAATCGTTTCCATGCATTTATGAACACGCAATATTAAGTTTGGTTGAATCCTCTGAGCATTAGGCTAATGCAAGGTCGTTATGCTT
>JAWQFJ010001892.1:42500-45000 GCA_034096865.1 Theodoxus fluviatilis | reverse complement strand
CACCGCACCTACCAGACTGCAGGCGAGAGCCTTAACCACTGGCCGGGAGCCCCGGGCTGAGGAGGGGAATGATGCAGAGTGGATATGAGACGAAAGAAAAGATCAGGAGCAAGAACAGCGAAGAAGAGAAACACAAAAGATACGGGAGAGCGGGGCTGGTTGTAACATTTTTTAAATTACGACTCATCACGCATTACATGCTTAACATTTAAGCAACTTCAATCAATCAATCAAAACTAAAAACATTCGTTTTAACGTTGAAACTGAAACAATTGTTCAAATCTGCACCGTTTGTCTCAAGGTGAACAAAACTGACGTAACCCTACTTGTTACAACTTGCCCCACACGTGGGGTAAGTTGTAACAAGCCGTGGGACTGGTTTTAACACAATGATACTGGACATAAAAAAGATTTAATGGCATCCACGGCATGTACTTGCACAAACAAAGCAAACACAAGTGTAAATGTGCCAGTGACATAATCAGCACATCAATCTGAGTCATCTGAATCACAGTTTTGACAGATGTAACTGGGTTTTTTCTGTGTACATTCTTCATGAGACCAATTCTTGCACCTCACACACTGAACCCATTTTTCGTTTGGCATGCTGTTTGAATAGGGTTCACAACAAACCAAACAAAAATCCTCCTCAGAGTCTGTGGAAACAGAGTCAGACTTTTTGTAGCTTAATGTTTTTCTCGACTTTTCTTTCCCTTTCTGTTTCGGCAGTGTGTTTCTACCTCCTGTTCTAATAGGTGCACGTTTTCTGTTAGTTTTTTTCCCCGGCTCAGCTTGTTCTTTTCTGGGGTGTCGGTTAAAATTGCTGTCTGTCTACGTTTCCTTCCTCGTGATCCGACCTGCCTTGGAGCTGCTTTGGGGAAAGGCCTCACTTGTTGCGGGGAGAAGTCGTCACCAGCGTTCAAGGGAAGCTCTGTTGCCTCTATGGAGTTCAGCTGGGTGTCTGGTGCAGATGTTGGCTTCTGAAAAGGCACAACGGAATCATAGTGAGCCCTCCACCTGTTCCCCAGAAAACAGGAGATGGACACTGCCAGTAGAAGTGGCTCCAGGTCGACCAGGGTTCAACACCGTCTCCAGGTGGTTCCCATGTCTGACCTGGTGAATGACTGCACTGATGCCAAATGCATTGGGCAATGCGGACACTATTAGATCTAACGTGTCATTGTTGTATTGTTTATCTGTGATGTATCTCTGTAGCTCTTCCTCTAAATTTGTGTCTTTACTGCCAAACTGTTCATAAAAATAATTGTGGCCCTGCACTTCTTTTGTTAACTTTACACAGAGGTCATCGGTAGAGAGGACTGCAATTCCTTCTGACTTCAAGCATGTCTGAAAAGCGTAAAGAAGACAATGCCCATCCCCACGCACCCTTTTCACCTCCTTGTTCTTTTCCAAAAGGTATCTGTCCATTGAATTCTGAATGTCTATTCTGTTCGTTGGTTGGGACCCTCGCTGAGTCATCTGCCCATCTGCAGTAGCCAAGCCTGTAGCTTGCATCTGTTGAAGTGGCTGTGCTGCTGGGTTTGATACCAAGTCTTCAGAAGTGCTCCCAGAAGGTTCGGTTCGCTGAGTCATCTGCTAATGTGGTAGCCAAGCCTGTAGCTTGCATCTGTTGAAGTGGCTGTGCAGCTGGGTTTGATACCAAGTCTTCAGAAGTGCTCCCAGAAGGTTCGGAGTCCTTGGGGACAGGCCTGTCAGTCACTGCAGATGGTTGGAACTCCACATCTTGGAATATGTCAGGATCATTTGGGCAGATGCCAGACACTCTGAACCCGTTCATGATTTTCGTGGCCATGCATCACGAATCTGCCCTGGGAGGTCATAGATAGTCATGCACTTTTGGTCGTAACACAAGTGGGGCTGGTTGTAACATGTTACAACTAGCCCCTTCTGGTGTGTTACAACTAGCCCCATCCCACTGTTGATCACCGGCCCTAACCCAGCAGCCAACACAGGAAACGAGAAGCAGATTTTGATGGTATGATAACATTGATAAAGCAACAAGCTTTCTTGAACCGTTTCTGGCAGTATTCTAAAGGCCTTTGCACACGAGGCAACTCCACTCTGGCAACTCGATTGCTCGCCATACATTGCTTCGTGTGCGATGTCGGGTGAAAGCAACGGGCATTCCAAGCAACTTTCCACGCCACCAGCAACTGAGTTGCTCATGTTTAAACCTGTTCTAGTTTTGGGGGCAGTGGCGTGCCACTCTCTGTGAATCCACCAATCACCGGGCGACTTTAGAGCCTCGTTCTCGCGTTCTCGCGACTATTGCACAATTAAATGGCGGACATGTCTACGGTTCGCACAGAAAACGCTGTATTTGGGGATGCTAGAAACCCATCCAAAGAAAATGTAAGCCATGAACAGCATTAATTTATCAAAGTTGTATGTTGAATGCATCAATAGGTCGTGAAAGCTCCTACATTTTAAAAATGGAAATGGAGGTCGACGCATCTACACGCCGAAGCGTCACATTGTG
>JAWQFJ010001892.1:30000-37500 GCA_034096865.1 Theodoxus fluviatilis | reverse complement strand
AAACTATTAAAACCCTATTTTGTCCAAAAAATGACTTAGCACTGGTTCTGTCGTGGCTGGTCACATATTTTATTTATATTCTGTACAATAATCAAAGAAAATCTGAGTTAAGCCCCCCCCAAGCAATAAAAATAAGGACATACTGTTTCATTGTTGTAGATGGGTTTTTGTGTATTTTTTTCTCTCCAATGAGACTAAATATTTACAGATCAGTCTTCAATGCTTCTGGGGCCCATGTTGAAATCAATAAAGTTTTGTATTTTCTCATTAATCTACCATGTAAAGACACTCATCTAGTCAGTTACACACATGCATTAATCCATGAAAACTAGATTACTGCAGCAAAGTTTGTCGTATATAAAATTGAACTAATTTTACACCATGAGCCACAAGACACACATATCTTCAACCACACATCTTTATTTCAACACAATATACACGTCAAATCTAAACAGAACAGATTTGTTGTTGTTTGTAAACCGTAGCATTGAACTTCACTTGCAGAAATATCTTATTGGAAACCTATCAGTCTTGAGCTGTGGCATTAGACTCGCATTTACATTTTGATGTTTCTTCAGAATTGTGAGAAAAGTGCATGAAGTAGCTCATCTATAGCCACATAGCATGATGGGAGTCCACAGTGTCAATAGCTCGAGGCAAGCAAGAGTCTGAACATGTCCCAATACCAGATCCAAGTTTTCCTCCATCTGATCCTTGGTTTCTATCTGTACAAAAAATACACAGTTAATTCCTGGTTCACTTTGTTGAAACTCTTGTCCTCTTGTTCCATGCAAAGTTGGCTCCATAGGACTTCTTCTTGAAGGTAGATTTTTTATCTTCTTCTATGAACCACTCCCAGCCTGGAATAACATATAAAGAAAAAACATGTAAAGCCAAATTATATTTCATTCAAGAATCCATCAGCTGCTAAAGAAGACATTATGAGAATCTTCTACACTGACATAAACAATTCTCACAGTACAACATATGGCCAGAACCACTCAGTGCTACATGCCTTGCCACCCCCACCCCCACACCTTTCACCCATCCTCAGCCTGACACCCTGGCTGAGAAACTGTACAGGGCCACACCTGGAGTTCAGCCTGACACCCTGGCTGAGAAACTGTACAGGGCCACACCTGGAGTTCAGCCAGACACTGCAGGCAGCCCTCTATAAGTAGGGAACAAGAATGGAACCTAATATAAATTGCTGTACATATCTACTACACACTTAGAAGTTTACCAGGAGATCTCAGCTGAAGTCCCCATCTGAAGTCTGAAATCTTTCCAATCGATTTCTTCCATGATATCCCCTCTACACAAGGAGGGAGAGAGTTTAACTGCCTATCGGTCAATGTAGGCTATGAAAGGCCATTGAGCACAAATATCACAAGATTAGTTCAAGAGTAAGCACAAATCAAGTCAGGTTGTTCCTAATCATTCACGGAGACACGGTAAGCCTATTCTGACCCTCAACTCCCTGGGGACCTCTACACAGGGAACTTGTTTCACAAAATCACATTTTATTTCCAGTGAATGGCTACACAAAAATATAATTTATGTGTGATTAAATCAGTGATGATGATGATGATAATGCCAGTTATCAAAGAAGTGATGTTAATGAAAATGACAATTGAAACAATTACAATTAAGTTCATCCCTGCCTCTGTAATTCCTTACCGTTCTTTTCACAGAAGGAAATGGCATCCTCAGTGGTAGTGAACTCGCAGTTCATGTTGGACAAAGGATCAGCTCTGGAAAAAAATGACAACATATCAGCTACTAACAGTATTACTGTACATGTAATGTCCTTATACAGCTAGCTGTAAGACAAAGAAACACATCCCACAACTAACTATGCACATAACCCTACTCTGCTGGACTTACATTGCCAAGGTATTAAGACCTCTGGACATTTTCTACCGCAAGTAGATAAGATCTGGATTTTGCATTCAAAATACTCTAAATCTCAGGAGACAGACTGCCTTATAAAATAAATATAGAGAGGAGACTTCTTGAATGTTATGTCATCTTCAACATTGCCAGTGAAATTATCATTACCTATTTCAATTTGCATAGAAAAACAGATGACAGTGATAAAATGTAAAATGGTGAACTAACTCAAAGGCAGTAAATTCGCATTGATGTCCCAACACCTTCACGAATAAAAACACAATCTTCACAAACTTGTGTGTAGTGCAATACCAGGTGTAACAGATACAGCAGAATCAAACATGAATTACACAACAATTCATGAGTTTTGGTTTCCTAAGTACCCTCTACATACTAGTCACACAAATGCCAGAAGTGTTCAAGCCAACCACATCTTCATCTAACTGTCTAGCAAACATTACATTAAAAAAACAGGCGAGTAAAAGAAACAACAAAAACAATAACAAATTGTGGCCCATTTTCACAAACTGAGTCTTAACTCGCAAAAATTAAATTTTGAGATATTTGTATTTTCAAAACCAGCAAAAACTTATCTTTCATTTGATACAAAAATCAAACTTCTACTCCAAAAACTGAACAAATTATGCTCACTCAAAGAGAGGTGGTGTGCTGATGGCTATTTTGAGAAATTAAGGTTCAAAGATTTAACAACTTTATCCACAGTTTTTCCTTAGCAACGGGCCTTTTTAATGCATGCATCAGCTCAAAATTTGGCAGGTTGGTAGATAAATTTTATTTCTGAACATAAAATGATAAATAAATGGAAAAGTATTTGGTCTTGACAACAAATAATTGTTATTATTCAAATAAATATGTAAAACAGAGGAAGAGAATGTATAATACTTTAGAATGGGTAGATGCAAAAAAAGTGCAATTTTTGGTGTTTTTTAAGAAAAAAAGAAACTTCAAACATTAGATTATGAAAACTATGTGTATGTAGGAATCAGTGTTGCTAAAAAGTCAAAATGCACAAAATCCACCCTCATCACCTTTGTCAGCCTCTACTGTGTTTTTGCTGTGAGTACGTTAAGACTCAGTTCAAAGGGGTCACATTTACCGCTGCACACACCACTCTGCTCATTTCAACATTTACTCACGTGGAGACCCAGCCCATGAGGGGATTTTCCCAGCGCTCTCGCTGGTCAAACTCTATCTTCCAGTAGCGGGTGCCGAAGGTGCCGGACTGCATGGCATTCCTGGCAGGCACAAAGATGCGCACTGTGCGCGTCTTCACATGCTCCTCTGGCACGCCTGTGATGGGGGTCAGATCCACCTGATAACAGAGCAGCATGAAAGGTGAGTTTCAATGGATTTTGTTTTTCAGTCAACAGAACAGCAGGGATGGTGAGCTACAATGGGCTTTGTTTTTCAGTCAACAGAACAGAAGGGATGGTGAGTTACAATGGGCTTTGTTTTTCAGTCAACAGAACAGAAGGGATGGTGAGCTACAATGGGCTTTGTTTTTCAGTCAACAGAACAGCAGGGATGGTGAATTACAATGGGCTTTGTTTTTCAGTCAACAGAACAGCAGGGATGGTGAGCTACAATGGGCTTTGTTTTTCAGTCAACAGAACAGCAGGGATGGTGAGTTACAATGGGCTTTGTTTTTCAGTCAACAGAACAGCAGGGATGGTGAGTTACTATGGGCTTTGTTTTTCAGTCAACAGAACAGCAGGGATGGTTAGTTACAATGGGCTTTGTTTTTCAGTCAACAGAACAGCAGGGATGGTGAGTTACAATGGGCTTTGTTTTTCAGTCAACAGAACAGCAGGGATGGTGAATTACTATGGGCTTTGTTTTTCAGTCTACAGGTTTTTAATAAAGCTGGATATCTTGTACAGCGGAGACAGAAACAGTTTTGGATTTCAAGAAGATGAGATCTCACAGTGAAATCTGAATGCTTTAGTTTGACCACTGAGCTTCTGCTGTCCTTCACACATTATGTCTACATCATATATTTTCAGATGTCACTAATATTTATTAGGTTAATTTGTTTGGGGGGTCTTCAATTTTTGTCTTCATTATATATACAAGACACCATCAATAATGTAGTATATTGACTTGATGTTGAATACTTGAAAGCTTATTGCACACTTGTAACAAGCTGTTTACAATGCATAATGTAGAAAACTCAAAGTCAAACTGAAAAAAAATGTATATCATTATCAAAAAGAGTTTTACTATACATGTTTTGAATGAAATGTTTAAAAACAATAATTTGTTATCAGCCATGGACATGCACTCAAAGTCAAAGCAATAAAAGCGCGATCAACAACTTCAAAAGACACGGGAATATATACAGCCATGATTCTTAATTATTTATTTTTAAAACATTGTTCAAAATCTGACCACTGTGTAATAAAACACATCTTTTGGCAAGTTCTATTTATCTGACCATGTAAAATATCGGGTGACATTCTCACTACTTCTTCATTTTTTGTCAGCAATGAACGCTCTGTGACTACTGCTGGGTACAGAGCAGACACAGAATAAGTTGCCTTTGCAATAAATTGAGAAAGACTTAGGTCCTGTGTCTGACTGGAAAATGATAGAAGATGTGGTTCCTGTCAGTGTGTGAATGTCCACGCAGGCTTCCTACCTTCTCTGGCACTGAGATGGTCTCCACCTCCTTGGCCTTCTCATCCCTGTAGGTGGGGACGGTGGATGGAGGGCTGGCGCTCACCACCTTGTAGCCCCTGCATAGTCACAGTGCATGATTGAATACAGGGCCCATCAAGTGTTCCTCTGTGTGTGTGTCTTTATGTGTGTGAGTGTTCATATGTGAGTGAGAGAGAAAGATAAAGAGAAAGAGAGAGAGAGAGAGAGAGAGAGAGAGAGAGAGAGAGAGAGAGAGAGAGAGAGAGAGAGAGAGAGAGAGAGAGAGAGAGAGAGAGAGAGAGAGAGGGGGGGGGGGGAGGGGGGAGAATGAGCGAGTGTGTGTGTGTGTGTGTGTGTGTGTGTTTGTGTGTGTGCATGTGCCCGAGTGAGTGTGAGTGTGTATGCATGTGTGTGTGCATGTGATGTGTGTGTGTGTGCATCCATGCATATGTGTGTGTGTTGTGTGTGTTTGTGTATGTGCATGTGATGTGTGTGCGCGTGTGTGTGTGTGTATGTGTTTGCGTACATGTGCATGTGTGTTCATGTATTTGTGTCTACATGTGTGTATATGCTAGTGCCAATGCATGCATACAAAGCATTCATGTCATGTACGTTGCCACTGATAACTGAAACAACAATAAACAGATCAGAAGTCATGTAGCAACCACATTCACATTTGCACTACAGCATCTAAGAGTAAGAAAGAACCCATCAACCTGGGGATTACCATTCAGTGCAGGCCAAACGCTGATCCACACGTAACCTTTACAATGAGATCTCAGTTCTAAATGTCAAGCATGATTAAAGCCATTGCTTACTAGCAATACAATTATTTACTAAATATTCTCCATGTACTGATACAGTCACAGTGCAATCCAAGCGCAAGGCATGGTCGGGAGTCGATCACTGTGACAGGGGTATGCTAAGATCATGGCCACCCTAAATGGTGGCATACTGCTGTTTTTAGTATTCTTCTTTATATTCTGCAACAGTACCTCATACTGTTCTACAGCTGTGTTTGTGTGCTTCCTTCAGGACACCCGACTCATGTCAAGGACGTTTTTGTAAGTATTCTGTCTATAACGCACACGGCTATGATAGATAACTTCATCCATACAGCAGCACTTCTGAACATTTACATTTACACTGCGGGTGATCTGATTCTGCGTACCTGCTTGCAGTGGCAAATACTCGTGATGTTCGTGCTAGAGCGCGACAGGCCGATGTCAAGGTGGCCGCCATCTTGCCAGCCTTGTTGTGTGCAAGGGAGACTACCCTTAAATACCTCAAGCACAGCTGTACCGGTAAGTGTAGCCGAAGCTCAACAGCAGATCTCCGTAAATGAACATCCCATGATTTTCCATTAAACAAGTGCATACAGATTTATTCATGCTCATTCAGCACATTCTAAAACACTAGAGATTGTCAATACTTATGATACATACTGCACACCATCGAGTCAAGTTGCGTGATTCAGAGCTGCGTGACTGTGAGTCGGTGACACTGACACTCACAGTGTTTACGTGTACCCCCTACCTGGCTACTACGTACAGATCACCTCACATGAACTTGCTCTGCCCTGTACATTAAGTTTGGAACACATTGCCTATTGCGTTGGGAAAGGGTAGCTAACTGTAGAAACAGTAGCTGCTCTTTTCATTCAATTGTCACATGTGCACGCAACTACTCGTTTGGAAACTAAAGAGTGCATTCCAAAGCAGTACGTGTGCGCGCTAATTGGAACACAATTAAGAAGCAGTTATCACTCATTTACTGTCACATTAATGTTCCATGTTTTGTTAGGAATTGCTCACTAAATCTGTGTGCCCCACTGACGGTTGCACTGCGACTGTAAGAAGCATTACCGTGGCAGATGTCACTTTGTTATGTTTAGTTTCGTTCATGAATTCAGAGGTAGATTTCTTGCTAGAAAGATCATACGCATCCCATGGTGCCAGGCGAAGGCAAAACATCTTTGAAACATCTCTAGACAAACAGTAAGGATGTTTCTCTGTCTTCCAGATTAAAGATGCATATATTGGTTTTGTGGCATCATAGGATTTTGATTTGTTGTTTTGATTGTCAGTGTTACTTTGCAAAGGCCTGCCAAAAACACAGTTCACACTTACTGACATGCAGATGCATCTTGCTGATTTTTTAAATGATGGATACATCTTTTGAAAACAGCATTTAGATAGCTTTCTCCTATTTGGTCCCTGAACTTCTTTTTTGTGTGTGGTGGTCAGGTATGAACATTTTGTTTCAGACTTGTAAATCTCATGCAGTGATGTAATCATGCATATGATTACTGATTAGCATGGTGACCAGAACTATGAATTCATTCTGTCCATCCATCCATTCATCAATCCATCTTTGCACCCATCCATCCATCACCCATGCACCCATCCATCCATCATCCATCCATCTATCCATCCATCTATCCTTCCATCTATCCATCCATTCCTCAATGGATTAATATATCCATCAATCCATTCATCAATCTATCCATCCAACCATGCATCAATTTGCCCATGGACATTACTATCTGTAGACACATACCTGTGTAGAGAAGTCAAATTTTGGATTTCAAAATTTCATAAATTTGGAGTACTTTTGGGATCAGTACTTGGTCATTCAACCAGTGATGAGCCATGAAGTTGTATATGTTTTAGTCATAAATCAAACTTAGGTATATTATGAGAAATATTTGTCATACACATGGTAACAATTACATTTTAAAGGCATGTTAATTTCCACATCAGATATTGCTATTCATATTAACTAAACACTTGAGAGAGTGTTTGTTCTTTACATAGCCATGTGAAGAACCACATTTGTTCAATGTGTAGACTTTTTGAAAAATGAAATGAAATGATTGGTTGAGACTGAATGAACTAGAAAATGAAAATCTGGTGACAAAAGTAAGATTTTAATATGTTTCCCGTTGGA
>JAWQFJ010001892.1:0-25000 GCA_034096865.1 Theodoxus fluviatilis | reverse complement strand
CACGTTATTGAGAATGGCGACCTTAGCTACAAGTGGTATATAGGTCAAAGCAAGCCCTATCTTTTGATACCAGTTTGGTTGACCTTGCTTCAAGGTCAAGGTCACAGGAGCTCTTCAAAGTTGGATTGTATACATATTTTGAAGTGACCTTGACCCTGAACTATGGAAGATAACTGTTTCAAACTTAATAATTATGTGGGGCACACGTTATACTTTCATCATGAGACACATTTGGTCACATATCATCAAGGTCAAGGTCACTTTGACCCTTATGAAATGTGACCAAAATGGGGTAGTGAACCACTAAAAGTGACTATATCTCATGGTAGAAAGTGCCAATAAGCACCATTGTGCTTCCTATGTCTTGAATGAACAGCTTTGTGTTGCATGACCTTGGATGACCTTGACCTTGGGTCAAGGTCACATGTATTTTGGTAGGAAAAATGTGTAAAGCATTTCTTTGTGTATGATGTCATTGGTAGGTTTAGTTGTTTGACCTTGACCTTGAAGGTCACCTGAAGGTCAAGGTCATATAGAGGTCAAGGTCAAGCATGTGAGTCGTATGGGCTTTGCCCTTCTTTTAAACATACTAGTCCCATTTGAAAGGCATCATCTGTCAAGTGTTCCATCCTTGAGCATTGAAAAATCATATATCTCTGTATGCTATCAGAATTGTATATGCTGCCAGCCTGACAATAAATCAGTTCAGTTCTGCTCAGTTCAGTTCAGTTCTTTCTCCCTCCACATCTCTGTCTCTGTCTCTCTCTCTCTCTCTCTCTCTCTCTCTCTCTCTCTCTCTCTCTCTCTCTCTCTCTCTCTCTCTCTCTCTCTCTCTCTCTCTCTCTCAAGCCTACAAGCATTTAAAAACATGGACAATCTTTTGCATGCACATACACGAACACACACACACACACACACACACACACACACACACACACACACACACACACACACGCACACGCACCTGTATTCAGGCATATGCAAACATACACTGACAAATGCACTTATACACACACACACACACATACACACACACACACACACACACACACACACACACACACACACACACACACACATCTGCTTCAGACCTAAAGTGCCACATAGCTATGCATACATCTGGAAAGCGCCGTTACATCACTGTGTGGCACCTTGCAGACATGCGGGAGACGAGGGTCTAGTCAACATCCTGCTGGTTCCTCTGGCTGTAATGGCAGACCACCTGTCACTGTTGCAGCAGTCTCCAGGCAAGCTCCATGGTAGGTACGCCATGTGGTGCTAGTGATCCCAAGCAGAGGTCACGTGGATTTTCTGTGTACTTGGGGAAGGAGGTAGTGATGTGAAGTGTATGCATTGTGCATGAATGGGTTAAAAGATTTGCAAACTTTAAGCCTTAGGGCAGTTTTTTTTACATTTAAGAACAAAGTGCAGCAATCTCATGTAGTGGTCCTATCAGTTTTCTGTGTAAGTAGAGTAAGGATAATGCCCGAGTCAAAACATGCTTTGTGCATGAATGGGTTCTCAGATATGCAAAGTTAAGTTCAAGGTCTGCATGACTCCAAGTCCACGCGCAACTTGCAGCAATCTATTGCAGTCATTGCATCATTTTTCTGGTGAGTAGTAAGGATGTGACATGAGTGCCAAAAACATGTCTTGTTCTTGAATGGGTTCCGAGAGATGCAAAGCTCAAGTCTCTGAGCAGGTTTCTTGGAGGGAACAAAATTTCAGCAATCCCTTGCAGTAAAGTTATCAATGTTCTTTGTAAATAGAGAGTGAGGACATGACACATGTGCCAAACTACACTTAGTGCATGAATGCGTCCTCTGTGATGCCAAATTTGTGCAGTGTTGTGTTATAGGTTTTGTACAACTGACATGCTGGTAGCAGAGTTTACTATAGGACTACCATTGAGTATGAATACATTTACGGTGTTTTGTCATGTGAAACAGCAGCCAGGGATTCTGGCTGTATGTTACTCTAGCAGGAGCATGAAGCAGCATGGCTGCAAGTTACCCTAGTGGGAGCATGAAGCAGCATGGCTGCAAGTTACCCTAGTGGGAGCATGAAGCAGCATGGCTGCAAGTTACCCTAGTGGGAGCATGAAGCAGCATGGCTGCAAGTTACCCTAGTGGGAGCATGAAGCAGCATGGCTGCAAGTTACCCTAGTGGGAGCATGAAGCAGCATGGCTGCAAGTTACCCTAGTGGGAGCATGAAGCAGCATGGCTGCAAGTTACCCTAGTGGGAGCATGAAGCAGCATGGCTGCAAGTTACCCTAGTGGGAGCATGAAGCAGCATGGCTGCAAGTTACCCTAGTGGGAGCATGAAGCAGCATGGCTGCAAGTTACCCTAGTGGGAGCATGAAGCAGCATGGCTGCAAGTTACCCTAGTGGGAGCATGAAGCAGCATGGCTGCAAGTTACCCTAGTGGGAGCATGAAGCAGCATGGCTGCAAGTTACCCTAGTGGGAGCATGAAGCAGCATGGCTGCAAGTTACCCTAGTGGGAGCATGAAGCAGCATGGCTGCAAGTTACCCTAGTGGGAGCATGAAGCAGCATGGCTGCAAGTTACCCTAGTGGGAGCATGAAGCAGCATGGCTGCAAGTTACCCTAGTGGGAACATGAAGCAGCATGGCTGCAAGTTACCCTAGTGGGAGCATGAAGCAGCATGGCTGCAAGTTACCCTAGTGGGAGCATGAAGCAGCATGGCTGCAAGTTACCCTAGTGGGAGCATGAAGCAGCATGGCTGCAAGTTACCATAGTGGGAGCATGAAGCAGCATGGCTGCAAGTTACCCTAGTGGGAGCATAAAGCAGCATGGCTGCAAGTTACCATAGTGGGAGCATGAAGCAGCATGGCTGCAAGTTACCATAGTGGGAGCATGAAGCAGCATGGCTGCAAGTTACCATAGTGGGAGCATGAAGCAGCATGGCTGCAAGTTACCCTAGTGATGAAGCAGCATGGCTGCAAGTTACCCTAGTGATGAAGCAGCATGGCTGCATGCTACTCCAATGGGAGCATGAAGCAGCTCTGGATATATGTTACTCTTTACTTTGTGTTGTGAGTTTATGTTAAAGAAGAGAAAAGAAAGAAGAAGAATTCTGGAATGTTTCGTTTTTTTAATTGGTGAACACCAGAAAAGCACAATGTAAACACTTTGCTATAATTAGTTTTCCAAACAATGACAAAATGCGATGCACAAGGCAAAATGTCTTCTTACATTGTGATAGATGTAATGGGTAAATTCAAAACAATCACAGCGGAGTATGATTTCTGTTATGAAATCTTTCCCTAAAACAGGAGTAGCGATCAACGAAAGCTCAAATTATCAATTAGATAAGCACCATATTTCAGCAGCTTCTCATCAGAGCAGCAGTATTACTTCATAGCCTGCTCTCACTCACAAAGCCTTCAGACAGATCTCCTTCGTGTCAGTATTGTCACAAAATGCAGCCGGGAATCTATGTCAGAAGCAAAGGAGACTAGACCCCCACAAACATATACCAAACAGTAAACTTTCAACAGTCAGAAAAGTCCTTCAGTCATTGAATCATCTCCACGTCAGTCCCGGGGTTCCTGGTTGACCTTGTCAGGGATGCCCAGGTTGTGCCGGAGGGCTTCAAGCTGGTTGCTGATGGGGGTGATGAAGAAGTCTGCGGCCATCTTGACATAGTTGTAGCCCAGGAGCATGGCCAGGAAGGCAGCCCGGGTCAGGGTCCGCACAATGCCACTCAGAGTGATCTCGGAGTTAGGAAGCTTCCTCGCCTCTGCAGTGATGGGTTCCAGCGGTGCTGCGAGGGAGTTCCAGATGCTCTGGAGCCAGTGGTAGACCGCCAGCCCTGCCAGGAAGACGTAGCGCAGACAGAGCACCACCAGTCCCTTGAGCCACTGCAGAACCATGGTTGAAGACTTTCCTGTAAAGAATAGGTCGGAATGACTTTGTTATGCAAAAAGTTAGCATGGGTTAGTTTACATGGGTTAATTAACATGGGTTAGTGCCGTCCATACTGCCCAAGTCCACCCCATGCTGCCATTTCCATGCCAGCCTAGCTGGCGGCCATTCGTTAGCTGCACCCCCCACATTTTTAACCTGTGACTCATTCTTCTCCATTTGATGGTCACGTGATGACTGACTAGGGGCAGAGTTGCCCATCATTTCCCACAGGACCACTTATGTAGAACAAAGACTTTGTGTAGGAAAAGTGGAGAGCTAATCCATACCTTTGGTGGGTGGCAAGGGGCAGTTAGGAAAAGCAGCTTATTGCGTCATGGAACAGTGTACATTCCTTGATCCGACAGTAAATATGCCTTGGTTACAAAAATATAGCCTAATCGCCTCCCTGAAAAATTGCCCTCTGCCCTGCTTCAACTCCTGCTACAGCATTTCTTCTGCCCTCTGCATTTGCTTCTGCACTTTTCCTCCGCCTCTAAGTGCATTGTTCAGTGCTGTAATGTCTAGGAATCCTAAAGCACTTATTGACAAAAGAGTGCATACACACAGACATGTGCGCGTATGTGCACGCACACACACATGCGAGCGCGCATGCATATACGTAGACGCACACACTGAGACAGGCAGACGCTCACAGAGAGAGGTGGGGAGGGAGAGGGAGGGGAGAGAGAGGGGGGAGGGAAGGGGGAGGGAGGGAGGGAGGGAGAGAATGACTCACATAAATGGACAATAGACGCACACACGCCAACACAGACATACAGATGTTACACGTACACGGTACAGGCGACACATTCAGACATACATGCATGCATCAGACATACACGCATGCACACAGACACATACACAGAGACACGCACTCCGACAGGCAGGCAGGAATTGGCTGAGGTGACTGTTGATCTGTTAGTCCACAAGGAGCCTTTCGTCCAGAGAGAGCGAGAGAGAGAGAGAGACGTCACAATGGAACTAGCATTATACTGAAAGTGAACTCCAATCACTCCAAACTCAGCGAAAAGGGGAAAAAGTTAAAGAGACAATGAGAGAGACTCACATAAGAGAAACTCACAATAAATTAAGGCCGGCTATGTAAAAACAAACTCTAATCACTCCGAACTCCGGGGAAAAAAAACTTTTAAAAACCTCACTATAAAATCGTGCAAGGCAGATATGTAAAAACAGACAAGGTCTCAGGTCACACATGGAAGAGAAACTCACTAAAAATTCATGCAAGGCAGACTATGTAAAAAACAGACAACGTCTCAGGTACACATGGAAGAGAAACTCACTAAAACTTCATGCAAGGCAGACTATGTAAAAACAGACAAGGTCAGAACAACAAGGTCAGAACAACCCGTTTTGCCTAACTAACAGAGAGGCAAAACGGGAAATTTGTACAATTAGTTTTTAGTCATTTCCTCAAAGACCTGATAATGCCTGAACATTTTCAGTCATTACCGGTATTGCCTGATCAAACAAGGGATTTACCGTGAATGCCTAAATTTTCCGATTTGACTGTAACATATTATAAGCCCTGTGATCAAGGTTCACAACACTCGGGTGCGTGGGGTATGCGGCACGGGGTACAGGCGGACGAAAGTTTCCTTGCTTCTTTTCTCTACGTCAACGAGTCCAACACCGGCCTCCTTCAAGTTAGTCCACAAGATAAGTGAAGACGGAACTGTCATATACTCGAATACATTAAAGACTAGCAAGTGAAACTGAAAGTGCCGGACAAATGAAAAGATCTTCAACTGCGAAGTTGCCGATTCCCTTCAGTCCTCTAAAGCTCAGACGTCCAAGTACTCATGACAACGTAAACTTGGTGCACAAGTCAGAAACGCATTTTGCAATCCAGACGCGAACTCACCTTGCACTATCAGCAGACGTCCGCACGGGTACAGGCACAAGAGCTTGAGCTGGTTGTGAGACACGGGCAGATACGGGCCCTTAAGTAGTCTGCAGTGACGGCTGCGCGGTGTGACCTACTCTCATTACGTCACGCGCATGTTTCCGTTGTGAAGTGGTCTTCCCACAGCTATTGGTCCCCTCCAGTGACCTGTGTTCCACCCCAGTGTGGGAGCAGTCCTGGGGCAAAGTGCAAAACACCCACGTCAGTCCCTCCTGCTGTGTATCACGTCTGAGTGAGTGAGCGAGTGAGCGAAACCCCCCGCTGGCACACCTTCAGGTGGAATCGATAAATACTGTGGTGGATTTTGACCTGTAGAAATCACGCCTGCTGCACGTGATAACGGGTTTTTACTTCGCACATTTCTCGTGGGTGAATGGACCAGTTGGACTCCTATGAGTGAAAATTAATTTGAAGACTTTTAACAGGGATTTTAACATATTTTCCAAATGAATGTTGACATAATCTACCGCAGTCGCATTATTTCATACACTCATTCCTCCAATTTCCATCCATCTATCCATCGATCCACCCATCCTTTCAACTGCCACCCAGCCAGCCACCCACCCACGTAAACCATCTCATCCGATCCCATCCCATTCTATCCTGTCCTATCCTATCCCATTATGTCCGTCCATTCATCCATCTAACCATCCACCTATCCATTCATTCACCCATCCATCCATCCGTTTATCCATCGACCCATCCATCATACATCCACCCAAGCATCCATCCATCCATCCATCCATCCGTTCATCCATTCATTCATCCATCTGTCCATCATTTGTTATCAATCCATCTATCCATCCTTCCATTCATCTATCTATTTATAATCCACCATCCATTCATCTATCCATCCACCCACCCTCCCGCTCATCCATCAATCTTTCCATCTGTTCATCTGTTCTACCATCCATCCACCCATATATCAATTCATTCGTTCATCAATCCATCTATCCGTCCGTTTATCTATTTATCCTTCCATCCTATCGCTCGTCTATCCGTCAATAAATTCACCTACCCAAACGCGTCTGTGTGGTTCTTACATTTGAAGTAGAAAGATTTTCCGTCTGCCTACCTGCCTGGCTGCCTGTTTGCCTGCCTGCCTGCCTGCCTGCCTGCCTCTCTCTCTCTCTCTCTCTCTCTCTCATTGTGTGTGTGCGCGTGCGTTTCTATATGTCTGTGTGTCTGTCTGTGTGTCTGTCTGTGTGTCTGTCTGTGTGTCTGTCTGTCTGTCTGTCTGTCTGTCTGTCTGTCTGTCTGTCTGTCTGTCTGTCTGTCTGTCTGTCTGTCTGTCTCTGTATGTCTCTCTGTATCTCTCTCTCTCTGTATGTCTCTCTGTATCTCTCTCTCTCTCTCTCTCTCTCTCTCTCTCTCTCTCTCTCTCTCTCACACACACAAACACACACACACACACACGCGCGCGCGCGCGCTCAAAGAGAAAGAGAGAGAGGGTGTGTCAGAGTCTCTCCATTTCAGATTAATGGCTTGTGCCCAGCATGACTCTGTATTTCTCTTTAGCCAGTCAGCAACATGAAGGTGGCTGAAATGTTCCACTTTAGGGGTTTAACAATCGCTGACAAACCAATACCACGACCCCCCCTACCAGCATGTTTTCCTCGCTGAACTTGTATGTCACGGTCGTACGTGTGATAAGAGTCAAGTACCACTGCCTGAATTGAGATTTCCGAACATCAACACTTGAGCGAGGCACAGGTCTTGTATGTCCGTGGTGGAGTCTTCGTTCACTGCGTGCACGGCATGCACGTGGACTGTGGGTTTGCTTGAGCGCATACCGTCATGACTACCATGACGAAAATTGAGGCCAAGTCGTTGCCATGTTTTTGAGTGCCATACTGAAGTTTTACGATTGAAAAAAGAAGTGAAAAGTATGTCACGGTGCATGCGCGCACGTGCTTTTTTAAAATGTCTGCCTATGAGTGTTTCCAGTGTCTTTGTGGCTGTTTGCATGTCTGTACGTGTGTGTACTTGTCTGCCCTTTTCTGTCTGTGTGTCTGTCAGTGTGTCTGTGTGTCTGTCTGTCTGTCTGTCTGTCTGTCTGTCTGTCTGTCTGTCTGTCTGTCTGTCTGTCTGTCTGTCTGTCTGTCTGTCTGTCTGTGTCTCACTTTCTATCTGTGTGTCTGTCGGTCGGTCGGTCGGTCGGTCTGTGTGTGTGTGTGTGTGTGTGTGTCTGTCTGTCTGTCTGTCTGTCTGTCTGTCTGTCTGAGTGTCTGTCTGTCTGTCTGTCTGTCTGTCTGTCTGTCTGTCTGACTGTCTGTCTGTCTGTCTGTCTGTCAGACAGACCTCTCTCTCTCTCTCTCCCTCCCTCCCTCCCCTCTCCCCTCCCCCCCCTCTCTCTCCTCTCTCTCTCTCTCTCTCTCTCTCTCTCTCTCTCTCTCTCTCTCTCTCTGATATCCTGTTGCCTTTATTTTTAAGGTGCTCAGGAACTTGTGTAATAATCAGTTTACGAATTTATTCCTCTGTCTCTTGTTAGTATGTGCGTCTTCTTATTATTTAATAGCAAGGTGATCCATCGATTTTGACTTCCTCTCATTCGCACCAGGTCCTTATGTTCTCACCTTTTCCATCACTTAAGGTGATGTTACGGTTCAGCCTTTATTCCATTTTTCTTTGTTAAATTTCTAATCCTTCCCCCGACCATCTGAAAGGTTGTATGAAGAAGAACAGTGCATTCCTTGAATGAAAGAACAAGCTTCGACGGATTATAATGCCGAGTTTCGTCGTATGGAGAATTTTTCGTCGGTTGGTTTTAGCGCTTGCTGAGTGATTAAACCCGGTGTCAGTTCGGGTACATGTGTGTGAGTGAACCCACAAGTGTCTATGGCATTTTGATCCTCTCCTTCCGAGGTGTAGCCTTGAGAGAGAGAGAGAGAGAGAGAGAGAGAGAGAGAGAGAGAGAGAGAGAGAGAGAGAGAGAGAGAGAGAGAGAGAGAGAGAGAGAGAGAGAGAGAGAGTGCTTGTGAATGCCCATTTCTGAGTGGACATCATTTTTGGGCAGAAGTTTTCGTTGGTTGAAAATTCGAGAATCGTCGTCGCCTATCTGCTTGAGCGTGTGAGTAACTTGGGTCAACTTTGGTTTTGGGTCAGTGAAATTAATCCTCTACCTTTTCAGTCAGAGAGTAGACTGATAGAATTGATTGATATGTTCATTCATATTGCCTTGAATTTGATTTTACTCATGATTAAGTCTGATTAAAGAAAATCTTTGATAAACATTGTGTCACGTCATGCGAGAGACTAGAGTGAGTGAATTAATTATCCCGCCCTCCTCGAGTGATACCCCTAGACGCGAAAGCATAAAGAATGAGAGAATTGTGTGAGTGAGTGTGGAGGGAGGTGATAAGTGATGACATGACGTCATGTTGCTTTCCCAGACTCCAGTGACATATGCTTGGCTCTGGTGACGACGGTCGCCGTTTCCATAGCAACATTGAGTCGTTTGGAGCCAAGCGACGTAAAAGGTGGACTGATGGGAAGTTGGACCTTTCACCTCAGCCTAGAGGTTGTGACCTCGATGTGGATACTGGCGCTGGTGAACTTGCTGGGTGGGTGTCCTTTTTAGGTCTGTGGGACCTCTTGATTGTCCATTCATTGCTAAAACCTGGCCTGCACTGAGACTTCCCATTAACTGTTGCCTGCATCTCTCAGTCACTGCTTCTTATGTTCTCCTCCTCCCCCCCACCCCCCACCCCTCTCTCTCTCTCTCTCTCTCTCTCTCTCTCTCTCTCTCTCTCTCTCTCTCTCTCTCTCTCTCTCTCTCTCTCTCTCATGTCAATTCCTTATGCAAAACTATTGCTAAGAACATTTTCCTGCTCTCCAAACTGAGGCATTTTGTCACCACCGATGCATGCGCAATGTTTTTCACACACACATAAATTCCCATATTAATTTTGCATCTGTTGTATGGGATGGCTCCATGGCAGTGCACTTGAACAAGATTAAATCACTGTACAGACGAGCTGCCAAGCTTATCATTTCCGACTCAACATTGTCTACGGATGAAAAGATCAGAAATCTTGGCTTACTACCCTTCCAAAAACACCTCGTCCTCAATAAATGCATCCTTATGCACAAAATTGCTCAATCACGAGCACCGAAGTATCTTACTAATCTCTTCATTCGTCCCCAAACAAGCCATTCACTATCTCGCAACACTTTCATTCTACCACAACCTAGAGTAGACATTTTCAAAGGCAGTATTACATATTCAGGTGTTATGATATGGAATACACTCCCATTGCACCTAAGGAACAATACTTCCATGAAGTCTTTTAAAGCATCCATACGTGATTATCTATTCAGATGATCTCACTGTTGTCGCCTGTACATATGACACGTATTGCTTGAACTTCAAGACTCACTGAGCTGACAGTTGTCAAAGGCATCTACTAAAATATTTGTCATTGTTGATCATATTCTTCATATACCTTACCAACTGTTGTACATAGATTAGCTACTGTGTATATTTTCTTATCTAACCATGTTTTCGTTTCTTTATGAGCAAGGACAATTTGTAAGATAGTCAGAAATGCCTAAAATTTCATCCTGATAAATAAAGAATCAATCAATCGATCGATCAATCAATCAATCAATCAATCAATCAATCAATCTCTCTCTCTCTCTCTCTCTCTCTCTCTCTCTCTCTCTCTCTCTCTCTCTCTCGTCCCTCGTCCTGCTTCACACCCACTTCAAATCTGTTTCTTGCATTTCCTTTGTGTTCTTTTTGCTTACATTGAAAATGGATTTGATGAATGTGCTGCACACTGTGTAATATTCATTTTCACAAATAATTTCTTCAATGCCTACCTCATGTGCCTCTTAGGGACAGTTTGGTTGGTTAGTTCCCTATTGGAAGCATTTGCTGTGTCATTTTGTTCCTCTCTGATATGCTCTTAACAATTTTCCAGAAGCTCTCTACGCTTTTCCATCCTAAGGCAAACAATTCTTGGTGTATGTACCCAGAAACTGTACTTAATTATTTAAAGTAACTTTCTTTTCACTCATTTGTGAACCAATGTGCACTCACATGAACTCTCACAAGCAGGTGCACCCAAAAGCAATACTCACACACTCACACACACATGCATGCATGCACACTCATGCATGGGGTCACTCGTTTGTATGCACTCACTCACTCACTCACTCACTCACTCACTCACTCACTCACTCACTCACTCACTCACTCACTCACTCACTCACTCACTCACTCACTCACTCACTCACTCACTCACTCACTCACTCACTCACTCACTCACTCACTCACTCACTCACTCACTCACTCACTCACTCACTCACTCACTCACTCGATCACTCACTCGATTACTCACTCACTCACTCACTCACTCACTCACTCACTCACTCACTCACTCACTCACTCACTCACTCACTCACTCACTCACTCACTCACTCACTCACTCACTCACTCACTCACTCACTCACTCACTCACTCACTCACTCACTCGCTCGCTCGCTCGCTCGCTCGCTCACTCACTCGCTCGCTCGCTCACTCACTCGCTCGCTCACTCACTCGCTCGCTCACTCACTCACTCACTCACTTGATCACTCGATCACACACACACACACACATATGCACACACATGCACACATATGCACACACACGCACACATATGCACACACACACGCACACATTTGCACATACACACACTTGCACACACACACACACACATACATTCACATACATACATACATACATACATGTATACATACATACACAGACACACACTTGCACAGATACAGACTCACACACAAACATACACACACGTCCTTGCCATGAAGTGAGCACTAACTGAAGGTTTATATTGTATTCCGGCAGATGTGATGCAAGTGGGACTGCTCATGACCTTTGGCCTGTTGACCTTGCTGGCAGCATGGTCTCTGCCCAAGATGGCTCCATGGAGCTTCACGCCAGGGGAGGCAAGCCTTCGTGGTCCCAACTTCGTCCATAGCGGCGATCTTGTGCCTGCGAGGAACGCGTTATGAGAGACTCGCATGTGTGTGCGTCGCACATGTGCTCTTTATCCTATCTCTCTGGTTTTTCGACGTCATTCTGTACTCGAGTACAGAATGACGTCCAATAACCAGAGAGATAGGATAAAGAGCACATGTGCGACGCACACACATGCGTGTCTCTCATAACGCGTTCCTCGCAGGCACAAGTTCGCCGCTTTGGACGTAGTTGGGACCACGAAGGCTTGCCTCCCCTGGCGTGAAGCTCCATGGAGCCATCTTGGGCAGAGACCATGCTGCCAGCAAGGTCAACAGGCCAAAGGTCATGAGCAGTCCCACTTGCATCACATCTGCCGGAATACAATATAAACCTTCAGTTAGTGCTCACTTCATGGCAAGGACGTGTGTGTATGTTTGTGTGTGAGTCTGTATCTGTGCAAGTGTGTGTCTGTGTATGTATGTATACATGTATGTATGTATGTATGTATGTGAATGTATGTGTGTGTGTGTGTGTGCAAGTGTGTGTATGTGCAAATGTGTGCGTGTGTGTGTGCATATGTGTGCGTGTGTGTGCATATGTGTGCGTGTGTGTGCATATGTGTGTGTGTGTGTGATCGAGTGATCGAGTGAGTGAGTGAGTGAGTGAGCGAGCGAGTGAGTGAGCGAGCGAGTGAGTGAGCGAGCGAGCGAGTGAGTGAGCGAGCGAGCGAGCGAGCGAGCGAGTGAGTGAGTGAGTGAGTGAGTGAGTGAGTGAGTGAGTGAGTGAGTGAGTGAGTGAGTGAGTGAGTGAGTGAGTGAGTGAGTGAGTGAGTGAGTGAGTGAGTGAGTGAGTGAGTGAGTGAGTGAGTGAGTAATCGAGTGAGTGATCGAGTGAGTGAGTGAGTGAGTGAGTGAGTGAGTGAGTGAGTGAGTGAGTGAGTGAGTGAGTGAGTGAGTGAGTGTGAGTGAGTGAGTGAGTGAGTGAGTGAGTGAGTGAGTGAGTGAGTGAGTGAGTGAGTGAGTGAGTGAGTGAGTGAGTGAGTGAGTGAGTGAGTGAGTGAGTGCATACAAACGAGTGACCCCATGCATGAGTGTGCATGCATGCATGTGTGTGTGAGTGTGTGAGTATTGCTTTTGGGTGCACCTGCTTGTGAGAGTTCAT
This sequence comes from Theodoxus fluviatilis, assembly GCA_034096865.1. Classification (NCBI taxonomy): domain Eukaryota; kingdom Metazoa; phylum Mollusca; class Gastropoda; order Cycloneritida; family Neritidae; genus Theodoxus; species Theodoxus fluviatilis. The sequence goes on along the minus strand of JAWQFJ010001892.1, from coordinate 12,021 downwards.
GTGAGTGCACATTGGTTCACAAATGAGTGAAAAGAAAGTTACTTTAAATAATTAAGTACAGTTTCTGGGTACATACACCAAGAATTGTTTGCCTTAGGATGGAAAAGCGTAGAGAGCTTCTGGAAAATTGTTAAGAGCATATCAGAGAGGAACAAAATGACACAGCAAATGCTTCCAATAGGGAACTAACCAACCAAACTGTCCCTAAGAGGCACATGAGGTAGGCATTGAAGAAATTATTTGTGAAAATGAATATTACACAGTGTGCAGCACATTCATCAAATCCATTTTCAATGTAAGCAAAAAGAACACAAAGGAAATGCAAGAAACAGATTTGAAGTGGGTGTGAAGCAGGACGAGGGACGAGAGAGAGAGAGAGAGAGAGAGAGAGAGAGAGAGAGAGAGAGAGAGAGAGAGATTGATTGATTGATTGATTGATTGATTGATTGATCGATCGATTGATTGATTCTTTATTTATCAGGATGAAATTTTAGGCATTTCTGACTATCTTACAAATTGTCCTTGCTCATAAAGAAACGAAAACATGGTTAGATAAGAAAATATACACAGTAGCTAATCTATGTACAACAGTTGGTAGGGTATATGAAGAATATGATCAACAATGACAAATATTTTAGTAGATGCCTTTGACAACTGTCAGCTCAGTGAGTCATGAAGTTCAAGCAATACGTGTCATATGTACAGGCGACAACAGTGAGATCATCTGAATAGATAATCACGTATGGATGCTTTAAAAGACTTCATGGAAGTATTGTTCCTTAGGTGCAATGGGAGTGTATTCCATATCATAACACCTGAATATGTAATACTGCCTTTGAAAATGTCTACTCTAGGTTGTGGTAGAATGAAAGTGTTGCGAGATAGTGAATGGCTTGTTTGGGGACGAATGAAGAGATTAGTAAGATACTTCGGTGCTCGTGATTGAGCAATTTTGTGCATAAGGATGCATTTATTGAGGACGAGGTGTTTTTGGAAGGGTAGTAAGCCAAGATTTCTGATCTTTTCATCCGTAGACAATGTTGAGTCGGAAATGATAAGCTTGGCAGCTCGTCTGCACAGTGATTTAATCTTGTTCAAGTGCACTACCATGGAGCTATCCCATACAACAGATGCAAAATTAATATGGGAATGTATGTGTGTGTGATTAAAATATTGTGCATGCATCGGTGGTGACAAAATGCCTCAGTTTGGAGAGAAGGAAAATGTTCTTAGCAATAGTTTTGCATAAGAAATTGACATGAGAGAGAGAGAGAGAGAGAGAGAGAGAGAGAGAGAGAGAGAGAGAGAGAGAGAGAGAGAGAGAGAGAGAGAGAGGGGTGGGGGGTGGGGGGGAGGAGGAGAACATAAGAAGCAGTGACTGAGAGATGCAGGCAACAGTTAATGGGAAGTCTCAGTGCAGGCCAGGTTTTAGCAATGAATGGACAATCAAGAGGTCCCACAGACCTAAAAAGGACACCCACCCAGCAAGTTCACCAGCGCCAGTATCCACATCGAGGTCACAACCTCTAGGCTGAGGTGAAAGGTCCAACTTCCCATCAGTCCACCTTTTACGTCGCTTGGCTCCAAACGACTCAATGTTGCTATGGAAACGGCGACCGTCGTCACCAGAGCCAAGCATATGTCACTGGAGTCTGGGAAAGCAACATGACGTCATGTCATCACTTATCACCTCCCTCCACACTCACTCACACAATTCTCTCATTCTTTATGCTTTCGCGTCTAGGGGTATCACTCGAGGAGGGCGGGATAATTAATTCACTCACTCTAGTCTCTCGCATGACGTGACACAATGTTTATCAAAGATTTTCTTTAATCAGACTTAATCATGAGTAAAATCAAATTCAAGGCAATATGAATGAACATATCAATCAATTCTATCAGTCTACTCTCTGACTGAAAAGGTAGAGGATTAATTTCACTGACCCAAAACAAAGTTGACCCAAGTTACTCACACGCTCAAGCAGATAGGCGACGACGATTCTCGAATTTTCAACCAACGAAAACTTCTGCCCAAAAATGATGTCCACTCAGAAATGGGCATTCACAAGCACTCTCTCTCTCTCTCTCTCTCTCTCTCTCTCTCTCTCTCTCTCTCTCTCTCTCTCTCTCTCTCTCTCTCTCTCTCTCTCTCTCTCTCTCTCTCAAGGCTACACCTCGGAAGGAGAGGATCAAAATGCCATAGACACTTGTGGGTTCACTCACACACATGTACCCGAACTGACACCGGGTTTAATCACTCAGCAAGCGCTAAAACCAACCGACGAAAAATTCTCCATACGACGAAACTCGGCATTATAATCCGTCGAAGCTTGTTCTTTCATTCAAGGAATGCACTGTTCTTCTTCATACAACCTTTCAGATGGTCGGGGGAAGGATTAGAATTTAACAAAGAAAAATGGAATAAAGGCTGAACCGTAACATCACCTTAAGTGATGGAAAAGGTGAGAACATAAGGACCTGGTGCGAATGAGAGGAAGTCAAAATCGATGGATCACCTTGCTATTAAATAATAAGAAGACGCACATACTAACAAGAGACAGAGGAATAAATTCGTAAACTGATTATTACACAAGTTCCTGAGCACCTTAAAAATAAAGGCAACAGGATATCAGAGAGAGAGAGAGAGAGAGAGAGAGAGAGAGAGAGAGAGAGAGAGAGAGGGGGGGGGGGGGGGGGGGGGAGGGAGGGAGAGAGAGAGAGGAGAGAGAGAGAGAGAGAGGTCTGTCTGACAGACAGACAGACAGACAGACAGTCAGACAGACAGACAGACAGACAGACAGACAGACAGACAGACACTCAGACAGACAGACAGACAGACAGACAGACAGACAGACACACACACACACACACACACACAGACCGACCGACCGACCGACCGACAGACACACAGATAGAAAGTGAGACACAGACAGACAGACAGACAGACAGACAGACAGACAGACAGACAGACAGACAGACAGACAGACAGACAGACAGACAGACAGACAGACACACAGACACACTGACAGACACACAGACAGAAAAGGGCAGACAAGTACACACACGTACAGACATGCAAACAGCCACAAAGACACTGGAAACACTCATAGGCAGACATTTTAAAAAAGCACGTGCGCGCATGCACCGTGACATACTTTTCACTTCTTTTTTCAATCGTAAAACTTCAGTATGGCACTCAAAAACATGGCAACGACTTGGCCTCAATTTTCGTCATGGTAGTCATGACGGTATGCGCTCAAGCAAACCCACAGTCCACGTGCATGCCGTGCACGCAGTGAACGAAGACTCCACCACGGACATACAAGACCTGTGCCTCGCTCAAGTGTTGATGTTCGGAAATCTCAATTCAGGCAGTGGTACTTGACTCTTATCACACGTACGACCGTGACATACAAGTTCAGCGAGGAAAACATGCTGGTAGGGGGGGTCGTGGTATTGGTTTGTCAGCGATTGTTAAACCCCTAAAGTGGAACATTTCAGCCACCTTCATGTTGCTGACTGGCTAAAGAGAAATACAGAGTCATGCTGGGCACAAGCCATTAATCTGAAATGGAGAGACTCTGACACACCCTCTCTCTCTTTCTCTCTGAGCGCGCGCGCGTGTGTGTGTGTGTGTGTGTGTTTGTGTGTGTGAGAGAGAGAGAGAGAGAGAGAGAGAGAGAGAGAGAGAGAGAGAGAGATACAGAGAGACATACAGAGAGAGAGAGATACAGAGAGACATACAGAGACAGACAGACAGACAGACAGACAGACAGACAGACAGACAGACAGACAGACAGACAGACAGACAGACAGACAGACACACAGACAGACACACAGACAGACACACAGACAGACACACAGACATATAGAAACGCACGCGCACACACACAATGAGAGAGAGAGAGAGAGAGAGAGAGAGGCAGGCAGGCAGGCAGGCAGGCAGGCAAACAGGCAGCCAGGCAGGTAGGCAGACGGAAAATCTTTCTACTTCAAATGTAAGAACCACACAGACGCGTTTGGGTAGGTGAATTTATTGACGGATAGACGAGCGATAGGATGGAAGGATAAATAGATAAACGGACGGATAGATGGATTGATGAACGAATGAATTGATATATGGGTGGATGGATGGTAGAACAGATGAACAGATGGAAAGATTGATGGATGAGCGGGAGGGTGGGTGGATGGATAGATGAATGGATGGTGGATTATAAATAGATAGATGAATGGAAGGATGGATAGATGGATTGATAACAAATGATGGACAGATGGATGAATGAATGGATGAACGGATGGATGGATGGATGGATGGATGCTTGGGTGGATGTATGATGGATGGGTCGATGGATAAACGGATGGATGGATGGGTGAATGAATGGATAGGTGGATGGTTAGATGGATGAATGGACGGACATAATGGGATAGGATAGGACAGGATAGAATGGGATGGGATCGGATGAGATGGTTTACGTGGGTGGGTGGCTGGCTGGGTGGCAGTTGAAAGGATGGGTGGATCGATGGATAGATGGATGGAAATTGGAGGAATGAGTGTATGAAATAATGCGACTGCGGTAGATTATGTCAACATTCATTTGGAAAATATTTTTACATCCCTGTTAAACGTCTTCAAATTAATTTTCACTCATAGGAGTTCAACTGGTCCATTCACCCACGAGAAATGTGCGAAGTAAAAACACGTTATCACGTGCAGCAGTCGTGATTTCTACAGGTCAAAATCCACCACAGTATTTATCGATTCCACCTGAAGGTGTGCCAGCGGGGGTTTCGCTCACTCGCTCACTCACTCAGACGTGATACACAGCAGGAGGGACTGACGTGGGTGTTTTGCACTTTGCCCCAGGACTGCTCCCACACTGGGGTGGAACACAGGTCACTGGAGGGGACCAATAGCTGTGGGAAGACCACTTCACAACGGAAACATGCGCGTGACGTAATGAGAGTAGGTCACACCGCGCAGCCGTCACTGCAGACTACTTAAGGGCCCGTATCTGCCCGTGTCTCACAACCAGCTCAAGCTCTTGTGCCTGTACCCGTGCGGACGTCTGCTGATAGTGCAAGGTGAGTTCGCGTCTGGATTGCAAAATGCGTTTCTGACTTGTGCACCAAGTTTACGTTGTCATGAGTACTTGGACGTCTGAGCTTTAGAGGACTGAAGGGAATCGGCAACTTCGCAGTTGAAGATCTTTTCATTTGTCCGGCACTTTCAGTTTCACTTGCTAGTCTTTAATGTATTCGAGTATATGACAGTTCCGTCTTCACTTATCTTGTGGACTAACTTGAAGGAGGCCGGTGTTGGACTCGTTGACGTAGAGAAAAGAAGCAAGGAAACTTTCGTCCGCCTGTACCCCGTGCCGCATACCCCACGCACCCGAGTGTTGTGAACCTTGATCACAGGGCTTATAATATGTTACAGTCAAATCGGAAAATTTAGGCATTCACGGTAAATCCCTTGTTTGATCAGGCAATACCGGTAATGACTGAAAATGTTCAGGCATTATCAGGTCTTTGAGGAAATGACTAAAAACTAATTGTACAAATTTCCCGTTTTGCCTCTCTGTTAGTTAGGCAAAACGGGTTGTTCTGACCTTGTTGTTCTGACCTTGTCTGTTTTTACATAGTCTGCCTTGCATGAAGTTTTAGTGAGTTTCTCTTCCATGTGTACCTGAGACGTTGTCTGTTTTTTACATAGTCTGCCTTGCATGAATTTTTAGTGAGTTTCTCTTCCATGTGTGACCTGAGACCTTGTCTGTTTTTACATATCTGCCTTGCACGATTTTATAGTGAGGTTTTTAAAAGTTTTTTTTCCCCGGAGTTCGGAGTGATTAGAGTTTGTTTTTACATAGCCGGCCTTAATTTATTGTGAGTTTCTCTTATGTGAGTCTCTCTCATTGTCTCTTTAACTTTTTCCCCTTTTCGCTGAGTTTGGAGTGATTGGAGTTCACTTTCAGTATAATGCTAGTTCCATTGTGACGTCTCTCTCTCTCTCTCGCTCTCTCTGGACGAAAGGCTCCTTGTGGACTAACAGATCAACAGTCACCTCAGCCAATTCCTGCCTGCCTGTCGGAGTGCGTGTCTCTGTGTATGTGTCTGTGTGCATGCGTGTATGTCTGATGCATGCATGTATGTCTGAATGTGTCGCCTGTACCGTGTACGTGTAACATCTGTATGTCTGTGTTGGCGTGTGTGCGTCTATTGTCCATTTATGTGAGTCATTCTCTCCCTCCCTCCCTCCCTCCCCCTTCCCTCCCCCCTCTCTCTCCCCTCCCTCTCCCTCCCCACCTCTCTCTGTGAGCGTCTGCCTGTCTCAGTGTGTGCGTCTACGTATATGCATGCGCGCTCGCATGTGTGTGTGCGTGCACATACGCGCACATGTCTGTGTGTATGCACTCTTTTGTCAATAAGTGCTTTAGGATTCCTAGACATTACAGCACTGAACAATGCACTTAGAGGCGGAGGAAAAGTGCAGAAGCAAATGCAGAGGGCAGAAGAAATGCTGTAGCAGGAGTTGAAGCAGGGCAGAGGGCAATTTTTCAGGGAGGCGATTAGGCTATATTTTTGTAACCAAGGCATATTTACTGTCGGATCAAGGAATGTACACTGTTCCATGACGCAATAAGCTGCTTTTCCTAACTGCCCCTTGCCACCCACCAAAGGTATGGATTAGCTCTCCACTTTTCCTACACAAAGTCTTTGTTCTACATAAGTGGTCCTGTGGGAAATGATGGGCAACTCTGCCCCTAGTCAGTCATCACGTGACCATCAAATGGAGAAGAATGAGTCACAGGTTAAAAATGTGGGGGGTGCAGCTAACGAATGGCCGCCAGCTAGGCTGGCATGGAAATGGCAGCATGGGGTGGACTTGGGCAGTATGGACGGCACTAACCCATGTTAATTAACCCATGTAAACTAACCCATGCTAACTTTTTGCATAACAAAGTCATTCCGACCTATTCTTTACAGGAAAGTCTTCAACCATGGTTCTGCAGTGGCTCAAGGGACTGGTGGTGCTCTGTCTGCGCTACGTCTTCCTGGCAGGGCTGGCGGTCTACCACTGGCTCCAGAGCATCTGGAACTCCCTCGCAGCACCGCTGGAACCCATCACTGCAGAGGCGAGGAAGCTTCCTAACTCCGAGATCACTCTGAGTGGCATTGTGCGGACCCTGACCCGGGCTGCCTTCCTGGCCATGCTCCTGGGCTACAACTATGTCAAGATGGCCGCAGACTTCTTCATCACCCCCATCAGCAACCAGCTTGAAGCCCTCCGGCACAACCTGGGCATCCCTGACAAGGTCAACCAGGAACCCCGGGACTGACGTGGAGATGATTCAATGACTGAAGGACTTTTCTGACTGTTGAAAGTTTACTGTTTGGTATATGTTTGTGGGGGTCTAGTCTCCTTTGCTTCTGACATAGATTCCCGGCTGCATTTTGTGACAATACTGACACGAAGGAGATCTGTCTGAAGGCTTTGTGAGTGAGAGCAGGCTATGAAGTAATACTGCTGCTCTGATGAGAAGCTGCTGAAATATGGTGCTTATCTAATTGATAATTTGAGCTTTCGTTGATCGCTACTCCTGTTTTAGGGAAAGATTTCATAACAGAAATCATACTCCGCTGTGATTGTTTTGAATTTACCCATTACATCTATCACAATGTAAGAAGACATTTTGCCTTGTGCATCGCATTTTGTCATTGTTTGGAAAACTAATTATAGCAAAGTGTTTACATTGTGCTTTTCTGGTGTTCACCAATTAAAAAAACGAAACATTCCAGAATTCTTCTTCTTTCTTTTCTCTTCTTTAACATAAACTCACAACACAAAGTAAAGAGTAACATATATCCAGAGCTGCTTCATGCTCCCATTGGAGTAGCATGCAGCCATGCTGCTTCATCACTAGGGTAACTTGCAGCCATGCTGCTTCATCACTAGGGTAACTTGCAGCCATGCTGCTTCATGCTCCCACTATGGTAACTTGCAGCCATGCTGCTTCATGCTCCCACTATGGTAACTTGCAGCCATGCTGCTTCATGCTCCCACTATGGTAACTTGCAGCCATGCTGCTTTATGCTCCCACTAGGGTAACTTGCAGCCATGCTGCTTCATGCTCCCACTATGGTAACTTGCAGCCATGCTGCTTCATGCTCCCACTAGGGTAACTTGCAGCCATGCTGCTTCATGCTCCCACTAGGGTAACTTGCAGCCATGCTGCTTCATGCTCCCACTAGGGTAACTTGCAGCCATGCTGCTTCATGTTCCCACTAGGGTAACTTGCAGCCATGCTGCTTCATGCTCCCACTAGGGTAACTTGCAGCCATGCTGCTTCATGCTCCCACTAGGGTAACTTGCAGCCATGCTGCTTCATGCTCCCACTAGGGTAACTTGCAGCCATGCTGCTTCATGCTCCCACTAGGGTAACTTGCAGCCATGCTGCTTCATGCTCCCACTAGGGTAACTTGCAGCCATGCTGCTTCATGCTCCCACTAGGGTAACTTGCAGCCATGCTGCTTCATGCTCCCACTAGGGTAACTTGCAGCCATGCTGCTTCATGCTCCCACTAGGGTAACTTGCAGCCATGCTGCTTCATGCTCCCACTAGGGTAACTTGCAGCCATGCTGCTTCATGCTCCCACTAGGGTAACTTGCAGCCATGCTGCTTCATGCTCCCACTAGGGTAACTTGCAGCCATGCTGCTTCATGCTCCCACTAGGGTAACTTGCAGCCATGCTGCTTCATGCTCCCACTAGGGTAACTTGCAGCCATGCTGCTTCATGCTCCCACTAGGGTAACTTGCAGCCATGCTGCTTCATGCTCCCACTAGGGTAACTTGCAGCCATGCTGCTTCATGCTCCCACTAGGGTAACTTGCAGCCATGCTGCTTCATGCTCCTGCTAGAGTAACATACAGCCAGAATCCCTGGCTGCTGTTTCACATGACAAAACACCGTAAATGTATTCATACTCAATGGTAGTCCTATAGTAAACTCTGCTACCAGCATGTCAGTTGTACAAAACCTATAACACAACACTGCACAAATTTGGCATCACAGAGGACGCATTCATGCACTAAGTGTAGTTTGGCACATGTGTCATGTCCTCACTCTCTATTTACAAAGAACATTGATAACTTTACTGCAAGGGATTGCTGAAATTTTGTTCCTCCAAGAAACCTGCTCAGAGACTTGAGCTTTGCATCTCTCGGAACCCATTCAAGAACAAGACATGTTTTTGGCACTCATGTCACATCCTTACTACTCACCAGAAAAATGATGCAATGACTGCAATAGATTGCTGCAAGTTGCGCGTGGACTTGGAGTCATGCAGACCTTGAACTTAACTTTGCATATCTGAGAACCCATTCATGCACAAAGCATGTTTTGACTCGGGCATTATCCTTACTCTACTTACACAGAAAACTGATAGGACCACTACATGAGATTGCTGCACTTTGTTCTTAAATGTAAAAAAAACTGCCCTAAGGCTTAAAGTTTGCAAATCTTTTAACCCATTCATGCACAATGCATACACTTCACATCACTACCTCCTTCCCCAAGTACACAGAAAATCCACGTGACCTCTGCTTGGGATCACTAGCACCACATGGCGTACCTACCATGGAGCTTGCCTGGAGACTGCTGCAACAGTGACAGGTGGTCTGCCATTACAGCCAGAGGAACCAGCAGGATGTTGACTAGACCCTCGTCTCCCGCATGTCTGCAAGGTGCCACACAGTGATGTAACGGCGCTTTCCAGATGTATGCATAGCTATGTGGCACTTTAGGTCTGAAGCAGATGTGTGTGTGTGTGTGTGTGTGTGTGTGTGTGTGTGTGTGTGTGTGTGTGTGTGTATGTGTGTGTGTGTGTGTATAAGTGCATTTGTCAGTGTATGTTTGCATATGCCTGAATACAGGTGCGTGTGCGTGTGTGTGTGTGTGTGTGTGTGTGTGTGTGTGTGTGTGTGTGTGTGTGTGTGTGTTCGTGTATGTGCATGCAAAAGATTGTCCATGTTTTTAAATGCTTGTAGGCTTGAGAGAGAGAGAGAGAGAGAGAGAGAGAGAGAGAGAGAGAGAGAGAGAGAGAGAGAGAGAGAGAGAGAGAGAGAGAGAGAGAGAGACAGAGACAGAGATGTGGAGGGAGAAAGAACTGAACTGAACTGAGCAGAACTGAACTGATTTATTGTCAGGCTGGCAGCATATACAATTCTGATAGCATACAGAGATATATGATTTTTCAATGCTCAAGGATGGAACACTTGACAGATGATGCCTTTCAAATGGGACTAGTATGTTTAAAAGAAGGGCAAAGCCCATACGACTCACATGCTTGACCTTGACCTCTATATGACCTTGACCTTCAGGTGACCTTCAAGGTCAAGGTCAAACAACTAAACCTACCAATGACATCATACACAAAGAAATGCTTTACACATTTTTCCTACCAAAATACATGTGACCTTGACCCAAGGTCAAGGTCATCCAAGGTCATGCAACACAAAGCTGTTAATTCAAGACATAGGAAGCACAATGGTGCTTATTGGCACTTTCTACCATGAGATATAGTCACTTTTAGTGGTTCACTACCCCATTTTGGTCACATTTCATAAGGGTCAAAGTGACCTTGACCTTGATGATATGTGACCAAATGTGTCTCATGATGAAAGTATAACGTGTGCCCCACATAATTATTAAGTTTGAAACAGTTATCTTCCATAGTTCAGGGTCAAGGTCACTTCAAAATATGTATACAATCCAACTTTGAAGAGCTCCTGTGACCTTGACCTTGAAGCAAGGTCAACCAAACTGGTATCAAAAGATAGGGCTTGCTTTGACCTATATACCACTTGTAGCTAAGGTCGCCATTCTCAATAACGTGGGAGAAAATTGGGAAAATGTGAAAAATGACTGTTTTTGAGACCACATTTATGGCTCCTGTGACCTTGACCTTGAAGCAAGGTCAAGTCACTATATATGTTTTTTGAGGCCTTGTCATCATACACCATCATGCCACATTTGGTGTTGATAGACTTAATAGTCTCCGAGAAAAATCCAACGTTTAAGTTTTTTACGGACGGACGGACGGACGGACGGACGGACGCCCGGACGGACGGACGACACGGCTCAGTACATAGACTCACTTTTGCTTTGCATGTGAGTCAAGTGTTGGAGAGAGGAGAGAGAGAGAGAGAGAGAGAGAGAGAGAGAGAGAGAGAGACAGAGAGAGACAGAGAGAGAGAGAGAGAGAGAGACAGAGAGAGAGAGAGAGAGACAGAGAGAGAGAGAGAGAGAGACAGAGAGAGAGAGAGAGACAGAGAGAGACAGAGAGAAGACAGAGAGAGAGAGAGAGAGAGAGAGAGACAGAGAGAGAGAGAGAGAGAGAGACAGAGAGACAGAGAGAGACAGAGAGAGAGAGACAGAGAGACAGAGAGAGACAGAGAGAGAAGAGAGAGAGAGAGAGAGAGAGAGAGAGAGAGATAGAGAGAGAGAGAGAGAGAGAGAGAGAGAGAGAGAGAGAGGAACATTATTCAGACATGCACGTGCAGATCAAGATTCTGATCAAATCATGCAAGGACACCTACACTTGGTTAGGATGACTCAGAAGGGCCCATACACTATCTAAGGCCACAGCTCACATGACAACATGAATCATGATGCTTAAGAAGTTTATGGACACAGTTGCTGTTACTTATTAATACAGAATCATCCTGGTGAGAATTATCACCTTTTGACAACAACCCATGGGAGGTAACTCCATTGCCTTAGCCAAAGGTCAGTGAGGGACAGGGCCAGAAAGTTAAAAAAGAGCACTTGGAATTTTATCAAGAAATGTGTTTCTGTTGCTAATTAATGCCTACAAAAATTACAGAATCAAAAATCATGGGTATTCTTCCATAAGCTACTTCAAGTTCAAGGCAGCAAAATAGGGAAATCTTACTACTTTACTTTGATATGACCAAGTCTGGCTCAACATGAACACTTTGGGTCCACAATAGAAAAAGTTCAGT